>CM043699.1:140519535-140714535 GCA_023935145.1 Bretschneidera sinensis
AGAAAGAGCCTCATCATAGGCATCAAAAGTACCTTCATAATGGTTTCAATTGAATAGAAGCAAGATTTGAATGAAACTTGAGTCTTTTTAGAACATATTTTTTAATATATTAGTCATAAAAAATTAATTTTCTTTTCCTACAGCATCAGCAGCCACGATTAAAAAGGCAAGGTACAGTAAAAAAGATGAAACAATATAGACTCATCTTCGTGTGCACTATATTTTTAGGCGAAAAGTCAAATAGAGTTTAGCAATCCTCCATCAACCTCAACTTGGAATTTTGAGTAGAAATATAATGATATGTTTCCTCCACAAGACCTTAGCTGGGTCAACCTGGAAATTTGGTTGGACCTCATACAAAAATTACCATGATTTTTGGTGCTATATGTATAGTATAAAACAGGGATCATCTCTGAGCAAATCAGCAAAAAATTCGAAGCATTGATTCATTCATAAAATGTCATCAAATCTAAATCCATTATCTTCCTGTTCTTGGATCGAATGCAACTCAATCGTCCATTAAAATTTATAGGCTCAATCAAGTCCACACGGCCACAAAACTTGTTGACGGCCATAAATTTTGAAACCTAACTTAATGGACGATTATAATGAGTTGCCACTTGCCCATCTGTCTCCCTCCATACGTTGGAAGTTTCAACAACACGCACATTGTAACGAGACTTAAAGACTTTATAAGTCTACGCTGAAATTGAACAGCATGATCTCTCCCTGCTTATTTTCAAAAGTTTCAACTTTCAGCAATAACCCCATTGTAAAAAGACTTGGACAAAGCATACGCTATAGTTGAACAGGATGCATGCTTAGAATGGCCAAGAATCCGATTCTCAAACAATTATGTAAGGTGAAAGTCTAAAGGCCATGATGACCAATAAGATATTCAACTAAATGTTCATGGTCTATAAACCATAATGACCAAAATACAAGAACTTTTTAGTCAAAGCTAGAGCAGCAGTCACAAGAAGGAATAACAAAGGTAAACTATCATGTTACTAGAAAAGTTCTCTCACTAAGAATTATTTCCGACTCATATGAATCTAAGAAATGGTCTTTGAGCACGAGGAATTGCTTAAATTTGACATATTCTCCTTGACCAAAAGATTAATCAACCTCTCTCACCAAAAATATTTGTTCAATTTACCAACCAAGCACATACTTTAACTATTTTAATACTTCACCCCATATTAAATACAGAAAGAGCAACAATAGTCAAACCAGATGACTGGAAACAGCCTTTTTTTTTCTTTAACTAAAGTCATATGTAGCATGATCATAATAGAAAATTGTTAGATATATTGTAATTTAATTATTTTTAAAATTATTAAGTTACAATTATTTGCGTATTTTGAACCAACAATTATGTAAATTAAAAAACACGATTCAGTGACGGATAATTTAAAAGAGTGAAACTACTAAGATGTCTTATAAAGTGGGCTTCCCATTGACACTAAACTGTCATTCAGCGTACGAGTGTGCATCGTACCATTTTCACTCATTTTGCTTCCGTTGGGACAAGAAGTTAAAAGAGAACCAAAAGGCTTGTCATCTCCTTCAAGGAGCTCCACCACCCAGGAAAGACCAGATGACATGATTCCTATAGTCGGGCTCACTATATTAATTTCCTCTAGCGTGTGGGTACTAAAATTGTAACGCAGAACAGCTCGCCCTCTACTTAAAGAAGTTTTAGCTTAGATAAATTGAACAGAAAATATTTTGAAAAATTTAAAAGTGGTAAAATAAGCTATCCAGTCTAGAAAGTATAAATGAAATGCGGAGATAAAAAGAAATTAAGCCAGTAATGAAAATATATTGATTTATATTAAGGTCAAGAGTACTTCACATGAATATGGACTTGATATACATGGACGTGATCTGGACCATGTATATTAGAATTTAATTACTTTAAAGTATTTCTTATTGGAGTGGAACTAGTAAGATGTCTTATAGATCTCTTGTTAATTTTTAGTTAACTTGCGAATTAATAATATCACATTATTGAAATCAAACAACTCTGTGATTGAGTTTGTTATTCGCATCATTTTATTTGAATTGTGGTTCTCATGTAATTTGGAAAGATCCATGTGATTTAGATCAATTTATCTTTAGTTTTTTATGTATACTGTTAGAATATATAAAATGTTCTAATATTACTGATGGGTTTCCATTAGTTTGTAGGGCTTTGTATTTATAAAATAGACTGGCATGACATCCACTTGATCTCGTGAGTGGGCCAGATACACCTAATGGTTTTAGATGTGGTTGAGTATTGGTGTGGGCTTGACAAACCTAATGAGCTATGATGGGCGGCCTATTGAGTTTATTATAAATATGAACTAGGACTCCTCTCCTTTAGGTAAGCTTTCTCCATTATAAAGCTTACAGAGAGAGTAAGGAGAGGAAAAACCCTAGCTAGACGGTCTTGCACGCATTGGTGTGTTGGGATCCATGTGGTGTTACTAGAATAACAATATGTCGCAAATATCAGGTATGTGATATTAAATAGATCAAACTTAGTATTATAAAGAATTTAATAGATCCTTAGAATTATTAACATGTGGTATCAGAGCTAGTCTTTACATATGTTTAAATCTATTGTTCACATAACAATTCAGGAATATGTTATGTAATTTCAAGATAACCTATATTATTTTATGTGAATAAAATTATATAAGCTTGCTCTTAAATCAATTTTTTTTTTTGAATTAGGGGTTTTATTGCTGAATCCAAAAATCTTGAACTATGGGCACTACTACTGAATTAAAAGAATCTTGAATTATTGGTTTTGTTGACAAATTCAAAGAATCTTGAATTATGGCGATACTATTGATTCAAAGAATTTTGAATTTGAATTATTGGCTTATGTGATGTAATCAAGATCTTAGTACAATGTGAAAAACTAAAAGAATATGAATCTCCTGGTGATGTTGTTGTTGTTGCTGTTTACAGTAAACTATTTGAAAGTCAATATATTAATCAACAAATCAAAAACACTAAAATAAAATAATTTATGTTAAATAAATTAACTAGAGATTTAGTAGGGATTTAATGCGGTTTTGGTTGCTCAAGTATATTTTGGATTTAATATGTTACATAAATTTTTTTATATATGTATGATAATTTTGTTTGTATTATACATACAATAGCTTTTTGGCTACTGTCCTACATCAACTACTGCCTTTAGTTCCAAGATAATGATAATACAAGACTAAGTAGACTACTAAAAGGAATTATACTCTGTTTTTTCTCTATTTTAATTATCGCTTCTAGTATGTTAATATGGTTTTGTGGCCTTTGTTCATCCTCCCCTCTTTTGCTATACCATTTAAAATATATTTGTGGGCTTTTATCTCTTTTTGTTTATTTGTCATTGTTGTTTAAAAAGCAATTAGTTGGGTTAAGCTCATTGTCTTAGAGAGGACAACATTATCCAACAAATAAATGTTGGGTCAGTAATCTCTCTAATATACATGTTTCCCTTTTAAGTGTGATACTTGTTTAATTATTACTCTTGTTTAGATTAAACTAAAATCATGTACCTTGTATGTTAGTGAAACGACCCATCCATGGTTGGCCACCCCCGAGACGGTGTCATCGCATTTTGAAGATCTCAGCCTGACACATATATGCAACAATAAAAATAAATAAAACCAATAGAAAATTTTACATAAATCCTCAACCCTCAACAGGGGAGTTACAACAATCTGATCTTTAAACATTTGATACAACGTAAAATGCATGAATATTTACAAACAAATTTTTATTTTCTTTTCTCATTAGTCTGAGGATGTTGACATGTACGTGGCTTACATAAAATGGTTTCGTCTAACCTCAACTCACCAAACTATTTGTCCTGCCTGCTACTTGAAATCATTGTACAATGAGGGGTAAGCTTTACAAGCTTAGTGAATTAAATTTACTATAAGTACTCAATCTGTATAAATATTCTTTCAATATTAAATCAATTATATTTCACATAACTTGATAATATCACTACACATATCATATATCTCATTCTCTATCAATATCTTCTTCTTATATATTGGTTTATCTCAAGACCATCAATTTTCTCATAATTACCTCGTAATGAGGTTCACAGCAAAAAGTCTACCATTTAAATGGTTTACATCATATCATACTTCTATGTTACTTTCTCATCATAACTGTCTCTCTGTGAGACTTATTCATCTATAAATAATTTCACAATAATATACAACACATCAGCATTTCAATAATGTAATCAATATTTAAAACATATGAAATGTATGAATTATTATTAGGGAACGTCTTCCTATATGTCGTCATGTTTTAATTATCTTAGACCGGCTACCTTCTCGGTTCTTTCATTCTCATTTAGACCGACTGCCTTCCTGGTTCTTTTCTTTACAGCTTGTCCCGGCTGTCACGGTATTTATTTGCAGCATATATCGGCTATCACGGTGTCCCTTTTATTTTCAGCACATACTGGCCGTCACGGTTTTTCAATTAGACCAGCGGCCTTTCCGGTTCTTTTCTTTTCATTTAATGCATACGCATATGAACAATGATATGAAATATGCATCTGAACAATAACATAAAAAAAAAAACTAGCATGAATTTAAATATTTAATTTTGGCTATCCTTATTTTTCTCAAAATATATAAAAATTTCACTAAATCCCTCTCATCCAAAATCACATTAAATCATCCATTAAAGCTTGTCAAGATCCACTAAAGTTCATCCCAAATCACATTAAATCATCCATTAAAGCTTGTCAAGATCCACTAAATTTTATCTCCTCATAATTCGTATCAAAACATCAACCATAGTTCATCAAGAATTTATTTATCACCATCATTATTAAATCAACTCATTATTCTAATAATATTTTTTCTCACATAATAATTTTTCTACGTGTCCAATATTCATATCATATCTATCAACCATATCTTTATCTATCATCAAAACATAAGTTAATAATTTATTTTAATATTATCACTAGATTTTTCATTTTTATTTAGATTACTTAAAGTAAATCCAACTCACCACGTAGCACTTAAAGCTACCCGTAGATCACCTCCTTGCATTTTCCGTTCCTCTCAGAAATTTCCCCCAATTGCAAATCGACAACACCTGACATAATATTTGTATTGAATTTCTAATTATTTCTTCAATTCTTCATAAACCACACCCTTTGAAAATTCTCACTTTGAATTACCAGAAATTTCATGTACGCTAAAAATTCAAAAATAAACACTATATTATTACCTTCTGTTTTTCTGATAGCTTATCTTGATTCTCTATGAAATTCCACAGTAAACTCATTCAAAATTTTACTCTTTTAACATTTATTTCGGTCCCCAAGTGTTTAAAGAAATATAGTAGTTTGAATTGTAAAAAGAAGAAAACAAATGGGATTTGGTATAAAAATCAAGTTATAAACTCATTTAAGCAGCAGTTGTCGCAAATTTTACTTTTCACCAAATGAACAGCTCAACACCAAAATGAAGGCCATGCCTCCACATTATTAGCACTTGTAAAACATACAATAACTTGGCAGCAGGTGCTGCCACGTTTTTTGTATTTTGTATTTTTTTTTACAAAACCTTTTTTTTTTCTTTTTTTGTAACTATGCCTCCATGCGTCCAGTTTTTTTTAAGAATTGTTTTATTCAAATAATAATAAACCTTTCACATATATTTTATTTTAATTCCATGTCATATTTATTAAATTACTTCTTTACCTTTACTATACAAATACGGGAATTACAATTCTATCCACCTTACAAAAATTTCATCCCCAAAATTTCCTTATTTTACTCCAAAAACAAAATGTGAATAATATTTCTTCATTCTTGTCTCATGCTTTCACGTAATCTCTTCAACATCCTTATTCCGCCCCAGAACTTGAATTAATGCAATTATTTTACTATACAAGATTTGTTCTTTTGTCTAAAATCCTTACTGGTACTTGTATGTACACCCAATCTTTCTGAATTTCTATAGCTTAGCTCGAAATATCATGTAAACACTTTTTTAAAAGTGAAACATGAAATACATTATATAAATGTTTTAATTCTGGAGGCAAATCCAGGCTACTCACAACTAACCCAACTTTCTTAACACCCTCATAGGGTCCGACATATCTCAAATTCAGCTTTCCTTTCCCGTTTAAATCTCAATACACCTTTTCATTAAAATATTTTTCAATACACCCAATCACCTACTTAAAACTCAAGAGGTCTTCTTTTATTATCAGCAATTTCAATAAATGGTATGCAAGCATCTCAATTTACTGAGAAACTCATCACATTTTCCCTTAAAATATTTTCTAGTACTCCAAAAATCCTTTCTGTCTAAGCATGAAATATTATATTAAAGTGTAACTGTGTACTTGTAACTTTCTGAAAGCTTCTTCAAAACCAAGATGTAAATCTAACATCTTTATTTGACATTATGCTCAATGGTACTCTATACAACCTCACAATCTCAGCTACATCCTTCTTAAATCATGACCACCATAAATTTTGTGTCAATCTTCTATAAATCCTATTGTTACTTGGTTGCATCGAATCTATATCATCATGTGCCTCTCTCATTATCTCCTTTCTCAACTCTGCGTCATTGGGCGCACAAATCCATGTTCCAATATTAAAATATCCTCACTTCAAATTTTGAACTCATATTACTTTCTAGTAAGCACTCAATTCTTAATCTTTTCTATCTCTTCATCTCCACCTTGCATCTCTAAAGCATTTTACTATGGATGACTCTACAACTATATTCGTTAACCATGATTCTCTATAACTGATATTTAATTTCATTATTGTAGCTCGAGGTTTCAACCCAAGAGGGGGGGTGAATTGGGTTTTTAAAAACTTCTTGCGGAATTAATAAGTTTATAAAAACTGATAAGCAACAAACAATTAATACAAGTAATGAGCTGTAAATAAAGAGATTAAGGAAAGAGGATGCAAACACAGTTTATAGTGGTTCGGCAATATCGGATTCGTTCCGACCCTACATCCACTCTCTTCAAGGAACTCCTTGAAGTAATCCACTAAGAAAACTTAGTCGCACAACTTAGCCGGGTGTTGCACAAACCGTACACAAGCAAATTACAGGAGTTGCTTAAACCGAACAATCCCTTTCCTTTCGGAAGTTTCCCCTTCCTCTCGGAAGTAATCCCTTTACAAAGATGGTATAAAGTAAAAGGTAGAGAGACAGCAAATGAAAGCTTATTACAACAGAAATGTCTCTCTTTCAAAGTAAAGCTTGAATAAATGGCTCAACAAGATTATTTCAAAACTTTTTGTGTTTCAAGAGTATAAAAACTTGATTATGTGAGATCAACTCTTTTTTGAATATATGCAGCTTGTTATTGAATGCTTAACTGAATGGGTTTATATAGCAATCAATTAATATGGCCGTTTAGGACTTTAATTTGAAAAAGATTTACTTTAAAACGTTCAGATTTGGAGTCCAACGGTCATATTTTTGAACTACCAGTCGACTGGGTCGAACTACCAGTCGACTGGGTTCTCTTGAAAAAATCACTTTTTCAGACCTTCTAGGTATCCAGTCTACTGGTATATTTCATCCAGTCGACTGGGGACTTTCTGTCCCTTTTACCAGTCGACTGGGTTGATTCATCCAGTCGACTGGGGACTTACTGTCCAATTACCAGTCGATTGGGGACCTTCTGTCCCATATACCAGTCGACTGGTATATGTACCCAGTCGACTAGGTTGTCTTCCAACCCAGTTTTTCTTCTGTTTTTCATAAAAAAACATTTGTTTTAAAATTAACAGTTTTAGAAAACCTTTTGTATTCGAGCCATTGAACAAGCTAATACTATAAATGAGACTTACGTTGGTTCTAAACCTTAAGAATTATACTAAATCTTCAGTCTTCACTTGATACTTGATTTGGTTTGAGTTCTTGCACTTTGTTCCTTGGTTGAATATGTTTGATCCTTAATACAACTTAGTTTAAATTTGTTAGTCAAATAACAGTTGTGTTTTGCCATCATTAAAATACGGGCAAGGGTCAAAAATCTCCCCCTTTTTGATGATGACAAAACCAATAATGTGAAAACAGTTTTAAAAGCTAAGTGTTAGGATTTTACAAAAAAATTGGACAGAGTCTCCTCTGCTTTTCGAGTAAAACCACCCTGTAAATAAGCAAACACAGTTTATATCTCTTTCAACCAATCAGAATCAAACTCAACCAATCAATAAACATTTTTATAATGCTATGGAGCAATGCTCCCTCTAAATCTATGCATTGGTTGCGTTTACTTAGATTTTCTCGTTTTTCTCCCCCGTTTTGACAACAACAACCAAAGGGGGCATAACACAAAAAATAAGCTATTTAGCCAATACGGCCATCTATAGTATAAGAAAAAAAACTTGTACGAAAAAATTTGGCTTCATTCGGGTTTTGGAAGCCTTCCCGGGAAGAACCAGAAGTTTTCATACATGTATAAGCATTTTAGAGCAGTTTAATGGCTAAACAGAGTTTTAAAACAAAGCTAACATATCACAAATAGCGTAAATAGATGCAAGAAATATGGCTAATAGAAATACATCATTATATATAAAAAGTCAATACACAAACGGGCTTCACAGAGCCATAACTAAGACAAAATAATACATGATATGTCCGTGCTATGTGATAAGAACTGAAAAACACTAAGTACATGATGGACTCAAGGTGCAGGAGAGTCCGAGCTGTCATGAAGAAGATCCCTAATCTCAGCTAGAGAACCCTCGGTGTGCTCTCGATGTAACTCGAAGTCGTCCCGTAAGTGGTCTATGGAGGAGCTCAGTCTCTGGTAATCAGACTACATGGACTGAAAATTGGACTCCATCGTCATCTGGAGGCTCGTGATAGCTCGTAGAATGTCACCGTAACCAGTCTGACCAGTACTCGAGTCACCAATGGGAGGTGCTCGGGTATCCGTTTCCATCTCAGCAGCCGTATCAGCATCCCCATCACTGTCGCTCGTATCCTCTCGGATCCGCAGGCGCTTTCCGACCTTCGGATAGAGGAACCCTTCACGAACAGTATATCCCATCTTCTTCAGTGATGAGATGTTGATGATGTACATCAATCCGATATCCTGAGCCTCGGAGGCAGGCAAAGGTACCCGGAAGTGCTGGAGGATGAGCGTAATGAGCATCCCATAAGGAAGACACCCGGAGTCGTTTGCTTCGCCGTTTATCATGTTGACGAGCAGCAGAGGATATATATTGAAGTGGTGCCCAGATTTTAGGCACCAAATCAATACCGTATCTATTTTAGATAGATACCCTCGACTCCCGAGTCTCGGGTGGATGGTCCAACTGACAATCAGCTGAAACATCTTTGAGTCGAGGGGCAAGTCACTGCATGTATGAAATGTAGTGGGTCTGTACACATAGTTAGGGTCGCCCCTGACTATCCGACAGGCCTCCTCAACTTAAAAGTTGTCTGGCCATCCATCCAGACTCCATTGAACCCGCCTTACAGGGATTCTCAGAATACTCATCAAGAGGTCAGTGTTGACCTCAAACTCCACACCGCTAACTCTGGTTCTGAATCTCAGAGCCAGAGGACTGGGTTTCACCAAGTTCGCGTAGAACTGGTGAATCAGTCGCGGGTAATATTTCTCATGAATTCTGACCAGTGGGGTTAGATTTATTGCCTCAAAAGCTGGTAGAATATCGAAATTTCCATGGCGGAAAGAGTCGAAATCAACGACTCTACCCGTCATGATTTTCTTGTGACGGATTATAGAATTATACCTTGCATGAGCCGCTGGACTGTAAAACAGAGTCTGCTCCAACTCCGTTCTGGGCTCCTTGCTGGATGAGCCCGCTGCTACCTTTCTTTTCGACTCTGAAGCCGAAGGTTTTGAAGACCTTGACTTTTTAGGCGCATTAGGTCCACTTGTTGTGAGTTTTATACGGATCTTATCGCTCATTTTGAAGAAAAATGAGTTTTTGGGAAAAATGGATTTTGGCGAAAATAAGAGATTTAACCGTAGAAAGTCAAAAATCTCTTTATGGATGAGTAGATCGGTGTATTTAGATGAAGTTTGGATGGTTTTTTGGATCAAAATGGTGAATTTTTCTAGAGAGAGAAAATTTGGGAGCTTGAAAATGGCGTAAAGTTTCAGAAAAAATGAACAGTCCTATTTATAATATCGCGTTACCAGTCGACTGGGTTGAGTTACCAGTCGACTGGGTCCCATTGAGAAGATGAACAGTTTGCGTACCAGTCGACTGGGTAAACTTACCAGTCGACTGGGTAAACTTACCAGTCGACTGGATAAACTGGCAGTCATTTACCAGTCGACTGGGCTATCTTTACCAGTCGACTGGAGGACAAGAGTTTTTCAAAAAATGGCGCCAAACAGGGAGTCGACCTAATAAACGACTGGAGAAGACTTACCAGTCATCTGGAATATTTGGCAGAGAGTTCCCAGTCGACTGGGTCAGAGGTACCAGTCGACTGGAAGATCTGGCAGTGAATTACCAGTCGACTGGAGAACATTTACCAGTCAACTAGACCCTTAGTAAAATTTTTAGTCTTGAATTTTTGCATGATTTTGTTCATCTATGACATTTTTGAGTGAGGGAAATAATTAAACAAGGATTAATATTCTTTCACTCAATGTCAAATATGCAAATGATGAAATAAGATGCAATCAAACATTCAGTTTATCAAAATCAAGCAACCCCATCAACATTCTAATATTACAAAAACTAGCTTCACTTAAGGGTTTTGTAAGAATATCAGCTATTTGATCTTCTGAAGGTATGAATTCTAATCTTATATCACCTTTTTGAGCATGGTCTCTTAGGAAATGATGTCTAATCTCTATATGCTTGGTTCTAGAGTGCTGAATAGGATTTTTAGTTAGGTTGATGGCACTAGTATTATCACAAAATATAGGAATATTTTTAGATTCATGCCATAGTCTTCTAGTTGTTGTTTCATCCATAACACTTGGGCACAACAACTGCCAGCTGCTACATATTCCGCCTCAGCGGTTGATAGTGCAACGAAATTCTGTTTCTTGGAAAACCAAGAAGTTAACATAACACCTAAGAATTGGCATGTTCCACTTGTGCTCTTTTTATCTAACCTACATCCAGCAAAATCAGCATCTGAATATCTTACTAGCTCAAAAGATGATTCTCTAGAGTACCATAATCCTATGGTCTGGGTTCCTTGAAGATATCTAAGGATTCTTTTTACTGCAACTACATGTGATTCCTTAGGATTAGACCGAAATCTAGCACACATGCATACACTGAACATTATATCAGGTCTACTTGCAGTCAAATAAAGTAAAGCACCTATCATGCTTCTATAATATTTAGAATCTGCATTTTTACCTCCTTCATCAAGATAAAGTTTAGTAGTTGTGCTCATAGGCGTTCCAATTGGCTTTGAGCTTTCCATCCCGAACCTCTTTAATAGGTCTTTGATGTATTTTTGTTGATTGATGAAGATACCTCCTTTTAGTTGCTTGATTTGCAGTCCAAGAAAGTAGGTAAGTTCTCCCATCATACTCATTTCAAATTCACCTTGCATGCACTTTGCAAACTCTTGACACATAGATTCATTAGTAGCACCAAATATAATATCATCAACATATATTTGAACTATCAAAGTGTCATTTTTGTGAGTTTTTGTGAAGAGAGTTGTGTCTATTCTACCTCTTACAAAATCATTGTCAATCAAAAATTTACTTAGTCTTTCATACCATGCTCTTGGAGCTTGCTTCAACCCATATAGAGCTTTAGAAAGCTTGTAGACATGATTTGGAAGACTAGGATTTTCAAATCCAAGAGGTTGCTCAACATAAACCTCTTCTTCTATAAAGTCATTTAAAAAGGCACTTTTCACATCCATTTGAAATAGCTTGAATTTATTAAAGCATGCAAAGGCTAATAACATTCGAATAGCTTTTAATCTAGCTACGGGAGTATAGGTTTCATCAAAATCTATTCCTTCCTCTTGGTTATATCCCTTAGCAACTAATCTAGCTTTATTTCTAGTTACTATACCATTTTCATCCATTTTATTTCTATATACCCATTTAGTTCCAATTATTGAATGATCTTTTGGTCTTGGAACTAGTTTCCAAACATTGTTTCTCTCAAATTGATTTATCTCTTCCTGCATTGTAATTATCCAATCATTATCTTTTTCAGCTTCTATAAATGTCTTAGGTTCTACTTGAGACAAATAAGCTACAAAATTGCAAATATTTCTAATGGAAGAGCGAGTTCTTACCTCTTGTGAAGGATCACCAATCACTTGATCAATTGGATGATGATTTACATACCTCCAATCCTTGGGTAGATTTTTCTCTTATTGACTTGAGGATGGTTGGTCCAAATTGGGAGTTGCCATCCCTTCATTTGCTTGAGGAGATCTCTCTTTTGGGTCAACAATAGGAGTAGGAGTTTCCATTCTTGGAATAAAATCTGCATCATCTTTAAAGGAAACTTCTCTACTACTCATTGGATTAGATTCATCAATGGTTACATGCACAGATTCTTCTACTACTAGAGTTCTCTTATTGAAAACTCTATAAGCTTTACTAGTAGTTGAATATCCTAAAAATATTCCTTCATCGGTCTTGGAATCAAATTTACCCAAGTTAGTTTTATTGTTATTTAAGATGAAGCACTTACTACTAAAAGTACGAAAATAGGAAATATTGGTTTTTCTCCCTTTCTAAAGTTCATATGGAGTTTTATGAAGCAAAGGCCTTATCAAAATTCTATTTAATATATAGCAAGAAGTATTCACGGCTTCAGCCCAAAAGTATTTTGGTAAACTATTTTCATAAAGCATAGTTCTTAAAAATTCTTCTAGAACTCTATTTTTCCTCTCAACAACTCCATTTTGTTGAGGAGTTATAGGAGCTGAAAAGTTGTGATTAATTCCATTTTCATCACAAAATTTTGAAAAGCTTTGATTTTCAAATTCTTTGCCATGATCACTTCTTATGCTTGAAATACAAATTCTTTTTTCATTTTGTACCTTTTTGCAAAACTTTTCAAATACTTTGAAAGCTTCATCCTTGTAAGCAATAAAAATAACAAAGGTATATCTTGAATAGTCATCAATAATAACAAGAGCATATTGATGGCCACCTAGATTAATGGTACTAATTGGATCAAATAAGTCCATATGCAAAAGTTCCAAAGGTCTAGTAGTTGAGACTACATTTTTTGCTTTAAAAGAAATCCTAGTTTGTTTTCCCATTTGATAAGCATTGCAAACTTTGTCTTTTTCAAAATTGATTTTAGGAAGTCCAATAACTAAATCTTTTCTTGAAACAATTTTTAGCAAGTTCATGTTTACATGACCAAGCCTTCTATGCCATAGCCATGGATTTTCACTAAAAGCAGGAAAAAAATTTCATTATCAGAATGCAAGGATTTCAAATCAACTATATAGACATTTTCATGTCTATGGCCAATGAATTTGATCTTGTTGCTCTTGATGTCTATAACTAGACAATGAGAGGTCTCAAATGTGACTTTGTATCCTTTGTCACATAATTGACTACTGCTAAGTAAATTTGGCTTAAGGCCTTGTACTAGCAATACATTATCTAAGGTTGAGAAATCATTACCGACTTTTCCATGCCCGATGATCTTTATTTTAGTATTGTCTCCAATGGTTACAAGTCCACCATCTCTTAGAGTTAGCTCATTGAATACACTTTTATCACCGGTCATGTGCTTTGAGCATCCGCTATCAAGGTACCAATAGTTACCTTTCTCCTTGGTGTGGAGGCAAATCTACATTACACAAGGATATACAATATCACTTTTAGGTAACCAAAATTTCTTGGGTCCTTTGGGGTTAGTCCTTGAAAATACGGTTCCTTTTGGGACCCATACTTTCTTTACATGTGGTGCTCTATGAACAAGTTGATGATGCACAACCCTAGCATGATAGTCATAGAAATTTCTAGGATGTCTTACATGTGCATTCCTATAATCCTTAGGATAATAGTTCCTAGGATACATGTTTCTATGGTAAGGAGTATGAAAATGCATGTCATTTCTATAAAGAGTATGATGATGCATTCTAGGATACATGCTAGCATTATTTTGTGTGTGCATATTGTTTCTAGGATAACCATGATGGTAATTCCTAGGATGAGCATGAGCAGAATGCATTCTTTGATTATACACATTGTTCCTAGAATGAGTATGATAATTATTTCTAGGATGTGTATGAGCATTTCTAGAATGAGCATACATATAAGCATGAGTATTTTTAGGATGCTTCAATTTTGTATGAACATTTAAATTTCTAGACTTCCTAGCATTCATCGAGGGAGTGCTTTTAACCATGCTAGGAGCTTTTGAAGTAGAAGCTCCATTTACACAAGAGGCTTTCATGAATAAGCTCTCTTTTGTTTTTTGTTTTCCCAATGGAGAATATCCTACACCAGATTTTCCTCCACTTAATCTTTGGGAAGAAAGCAATTCATCAAGTTTTTCTTTACCAAGTATAAGTCTTGATATAGTGCTATTTAATTCAGAAATTTTATTTTTCAAATTCTCATTTTCATCTTTGAGAAAATCTTGAGAAGAATCATACAGTAAAGAAGATAATTTTTCTTTTTCTTCTCTAAGAATTATCATTTCTTTAGAAAGAGATGATACTTCTTTCTTAAGAAAATAATTTCTAGAATCAAATTTCTTCAATTCTTCATGCATTTCATTTATTACTTCTAGAAATTCTTCACTACTAGTAACAATATTGCCATCAAACAAAGGTTGGCAATTTCCTCGTATCCGATTTCTTTGTCTGATGACTCATCTTCTTCGTCATCACTCCAGGTAGTTGCTACCATAGCTTTCTTCTTAAATCCCTTGTATGGTTTGTTTGAAACAGGACAATCAGCTTTTATGTGTCCTGGCTTCTTGCACCCATAGCACATAAATGGTTCCCTTTTTGAGGTGGGATCCTTTGAGTAAGGTCTCTTGCTTTTCTTCAAGAACCTATGGAATCGTCTGGCGATTAAGGCCATTTCACCATCCTCTTCACTGCTCACTGCTCTCTGCTTCTTGTTCTAATTCCTTTTCTTTGTTGCTCGTAGAAGCTTTGAGAGCAATTTGCTTTTTCTTCTTCTCATCATCATTGACAATGGGAGTCATTTCTTCCATCTCGTATGTCAATAATGACCCAAGCAGCGTCTCAACATCAAACTTGTCAAGATTTTTGGCCTCCTGAATGGCTGTCCTCTTTGGTTTCCATTCTGGTGGTAGAGATCTCAAGATTTTTATGGTTAGTTCAACTTCCTCAATATACTTACCAAGCAATTTTAAACTATTTATAATAGTGGTGAACCGTGAGTGCATTTCAGAAATGGTTTCGTTAGGAGACATCTTAAAAGATTCATACTCAGAAATTAGCATGTAAATTTTAGATTTTTTTACTTCACTAGTTCCTTCATATGTGACTTGTAATTTGTCCCATATTTCTTTAGCAGAAACGCATGCAGATATTTTGTTATATTCAGAAATATCTAATGCACAATGTAGCATGCTTGTTGCTCTGCTATTGAGAGACATCGTTTTACAATCCTCGTCAGTAAACTCAGTTTTGAGTTTAGGCATTGTATGAAGAGTCTCTCCAATAACTATTTCTTTTGAAGGAATTTTAGGTCCTTCTTCTATGATTCTCCATAGATTGTAATCTTGTCCTTCGACAAAGATTTTCATTCTATTTTTCCAATAGTTATAATTTGAGCCATTGAACAATAGTGGTCTAGTATAAGAGTGTCTTTCAGAGTAACTATTTGCTGTCATTGGATCAACTCAAGGATTTTAAGCCTAATTAAGAGAACGAAGCTCTGATACCAATTGTAGCTCGAGGTTTCAACCCAATAGGGGAGGTGAATTGGGTTTTTAAAAACTTCTTGCGGAATTAATACAAGTTTATAAAAACTGATAAGCAGCAAACAATTAATACAAGTAATGAGCTGTAAATAAAGAGATTAAGGAAAGATGATGCAAACACAGTTTATAGTGGTTCGGCAATATCGGATTCGTTCCGACCCTACATCCACTCTCTTCAAGGAACTCCTTGAAGTAATCCACTAAGAAAACTTAGTCGCACAACTTAGCCAGGTGTTGCACAAACCGTACACAAGCAAATTACAGGAGTTGCTTAAACCGAACAATCCCCTTCCTTTCGGAAGTTTCCCCTTCCTCTCGGAAGTAATCCCTTTACAAATATGGTGTAAAGTAAAAGGTAGAGAGACAACAAATGAAAGCTTATTACAACATAAATGTCTCTCTTTCAAAGTAAAGCTTGAATAAATGGCTCAACAAGATTATTTCAAAGCTTTTTGTGTTTCAAGAGTATAAAAACTTGATTATGTGAGATCAACTCTTTTTTGAATATATGCAGCTTGTTATTGAATGCTTAACTGAATGGGTTTATATAGCAATCAATTAATATGGCCGTTAAGGACTTTAATTTGAAAAAGATTTACTTTAAAACGTTCAGATTTGGAGTCCAACGGTCATATTTTTGAACTACCAGTCGACTGGGTTCTCTTGAAAAAATCACGTTTTCAGACCTTCTAGGTATCCAGTCGACTGGGGACTTTCTGTCCCTTTTACCAGTCGACTGGGTTGATTCATCCAGTCGACTGGGGACTTACTGTCCAATTACCAGTCGACTGGGTTGATTCATCCAGTCGACTGGGGACCTTCTGTCCCATATACCAGTCGACTGGTATATGTACCCAGTCGACTGGGTTGTCTTCCAACCCAGTTTTTCTTCTGTTTTTCATAAAAAAAACATTTGTTTTAAAATTAACAGTTTTAGAAAACCTTTTGTATTCGAGCCATTGAACAAGCTAATACCATAAGTGAGACTTACATTGGTTCTAAACCTTAAGACCTATACTACATCTTCAGTCTTCACTTGATACTTGATTTGGTTCGAGTTCTTGCACTTTGTTCCTTGGTTGAATGTGTTTGATCCTTAATACAACTTAGTTTAAACTTGTTAGTCAAATAACAGTTGTGTTTTGCCATCATTAAAATACGGGCGAGGGTCAACAATTATTATCTTTCTTAAATTTATCATCAATTTCACCTCAGGACTCCCAATAGCAGACAATCTTCTTGTAGGCTTTGTACTCAATGCATCAGTTATCACCTTCATATTTTCTAGATGATAGTGAATTATACAATCGTCGTTACAAATCAACTCCATCTACCATCTTTGTTTCAAATTTAACTCTCTCTGGGCAGGTAAGTATGTCAGACTCTCATAACCCATGAATATCTCACAAGTGGCTCCATACAGATGGTGTCTCCAATCTTTAAAGTAAACATCATAGCCACCAACTCTAAGTCATGAGAAGGGTAATTTCTATCATAAATCTTCAATTACCTAGAAGTATGGGCCATAACTTTCCTATGTTACACATGTTGTTCCTTAGTCTTAGAATACACCCAGATGTTATAGATGAACACAACCACAAGATTATCACGAAATGGTTTAGACATTTTATTTATCTAGTTCATGAATGTTCTGGAACATTAGTCAATCCAAATGACATCACAAGAAACTTATTACCATAACGTGTCCTAAAAGTAGTCTTAGGCACCTCTCCCTTCTCTATCATCAATTGGTGATAACTTGATCTCAAGTTTATCTTAGAAAATATTCTCACTCCTTGCAACTACTCAAAAAATTCATTTATCCTGGTGAAAGATATTTGTTTTTATTCAACTATTTGTAGTCTATACCCAATTTTATCGTTCCATCTTTCTTTTTTCATAACCACTACGTGGGCTCCTCATGGTGACACATTTAATCGAGTAAATTGTTTATCCAAAAATTCTTAAAATGGTACATTCAACTCTCTCAATTCAACTGGCGTCACTCTGTAGGGTGCTATTAGATACATGTGATAAACATGGTATCACATCAATAGAGAATTTAAATCCCTCTAGAGGGAGACAACTTAGACAACTCATAAAGAATTACATTAGAAAAATCTTTCACCACTATGATTTATTCTAACTTCCTATTTTCCTTTTTAGAATTCATTATGTATGCCAAATACTCCTCACAACCCTGCTTCAACCATCTCTTAGTAGTCAGAGCAAAAGGAGATAGTTTGAGAGTATCTTATGCTCTCCTTGAAAGTTAAACTCCTCATGTCCATATCTTGAACACTACCATCTTTCTGGAACAATTGACCCAAGTGTAATACGTCAACAACCAATTCATTCTCAAAATTAAATGAAATCATATCATATTCACAGATAATAAATCAGCTTCAGATTCTCTATCACTGATACAAATCACACAACTCTTGTAAGTGTTTATGATTATCACTCTATCTCTAATGGAAACTTCAACGAAAAAAATGTTTTACATCCGAGGACTAATATATACTTCACTAAAACCATCATTGATATGTCCACCTTCTCTACACATAAAGCACTTCAAATTTTGACAATTCTGAGATAAATATCTTATCTGAATATATCTATAACAAACTTTTGTCTCTCAATCATACATCAGATTACCACTTTCCCTTGGTGGCATACTTACTTCCTCTGCCATGACTCCCAGTTTCTCTAACCTGTCTCCTAAATCTAAGGGTCCCACCAATAGTACTCTGAGTTACAGAAGTAACAGGTTCTGCTTGCCTCTGACATTGTACTTCAGTTCCTTGTGACAAGGAATGCCTCATCTGGGTGATCTTCCACCCTGCACACTCATATTGGTACCACATATGGGTTCCTCAAATCTAGATTTCTTCCTCTGATTCCTCCTACCTCTAATTTTCATCACATTCTTCTCAGTCTGAAGTGTTATATCCACTAATCTAACATAATTTATATGCCTCATGTACGATAGTTTTGATCAAATCTTAAAATATAGTTCATCTATGAACCTCTTACACTTCTTCTCCTCTAGGTCTACCGTTTCCGGTACAAACCTCGACAAAGCCACAAATTTGCTATCATATTGAGCCACAGTCAACATATTTACCTCAAATAAATAAAATCTCTATCTTGTTGGGCTCTAAAGGTATAAGGGAAGTATTTATCAAGGAAAACATTCTTAAACCTATTCCAGGTTAAGGGTCTATCAACATCTGCACTTATGCTGAAAAGAATATCCTTCCACTATTTCAAAACTTCTCTTTCAACTCAAAAGAAGCAAAGATAATCATCTGTCTATCAGTTACTGGTAAAATACCAATAATCTCTCTACATATTTCTCCCAAAACTCAGGCTTAAAAGGATTCATAGATCCTTTAAACAACAAGGCATTAAACTTAACAATCTACTTGCATCTCATGCATAAACTCACTCTTCCCCCTTTTTAAATGTCTACCATTACGAGATTTACAGTAACTTTAGGCACTGCTCTAGCATGTTCATCAAGTCTATGCTATAAGCTATCAACTCTATCATCTGTTACATTCATTTTCTCAAGAGCATGTCTAACAGCTTATCTTAGCTCATCTCTTTCAACTTCAGATTCTCTCATACCTTTACTAATATCAATTATATTGTCAACATGTTCTTTTCTAGGAACCACATATTCAAACTCAATCTCTACTTATCAAAATATTGGGGGCCTACCATGCCCTCGAAAATCAACAACTCTAAGCTCTAGCACGTCCACGTGTCATCCTCAGACTGTTCGCTAAAATATAATTTATTTTAATCTTCCACATTCTTACTTTTTATGCAGTCTATAGAATCATAAAACCTAATGCTCTGATACCAAAATTGTAATGACCCATCTTGGTTGGCCACCTCTAAGACAGTGTCATCACATTTTGAAGATCCCAACATGACATATATATTCAACAATAAAAAAAATAACACCAATAGAAAATTTTACATAAATCCTCAACCCTCAACAAGGGAGTTACAACACTCTGATCTTTAAACATTTGATACAACGTAAAATGCATGAATATTCACAAATAAATTTTTATTTTCTTTTCTTATTAGTCTGAGGATGTTGACACGTACGTGGCTTACATAAAAAGATTTCATCTGAACCTCAACTCACCAAACTATTTGTCCTACCTACTACCTGAAATCATTGTATAATGAGGGGTGAGCTTCACAAGCTCAATGAATTAAATTTACTAGAAATACTCAATCAATATAAATAGTCTTTCCATATTAAATCAATTATATTTCATATAACTTGATAATAGCGTTCTACTATCACTACACATATCATATGTCTCATTCTCTATCAATCTCTTCTTCTTATATACTGGTTCACCTCAAGACCATCAATTTTTTCATAATTACCTTATAATGAGGTTCACAGCAAAAAGTCTACCATTTAGATGGTTTACATCAC
This sequence comes from Bretschneidera sinensis, assembly GCA_023935145.1. Taxonomy (NCBI): domain Eukaryota; kingdom Viridiplantae; phylum Streptophyta; class Magnoliopsida; order Brassicales; family Akaniaceae; genus Bretschneidera; species Bretschneidera sinensis. The sequence continues at coordinate 140,539,926 of CM043699.1, forward strand.
ATCATACTTTTATATTACTTTCTCACTATAACTGTCTCTCTGTGAGACTCATTCATCTATAATAATTTCACAATAATACACAACACATCAGCATTTTAATAATGTAATCAATATTTAAAACATATGCAATGCATGAGTTATTATTAAGGAACGTCTTCCCACATATCGACATGTTTTATTATCTTAGACCGACTATCTTCCTGGTTCTTTCATTCTCATTTAGACTAGCTAACTTCCTGGTTCTTTTCTTTACAGCTTGTTCCGACTGTCACGGTACTTATTTCCATCATATACCGGCTATCACGGTGTCTCTTTTATTTTCAGCACATACTGGCTGTCATGGTTTTTCAATCAAACCAACTGCCTTCCTAGTTATTTTCTTTTCATTTAATGCATATACATATGAAAAATGATATGAAATATGCATCTGAACAATAACATAAACAAAATTTAAAAAAAAAACTAGCATTAATTCAAATATTTAATTTTGGCTATCCTGATTTTTCTCAAAGTATATAAAAAATTCCACTAAATTCCTCTCATCCCAAATCACATTAAAGCTTGTCAAGATCCATTAAAGTTAATCACAAATCACATCAAATCATCCATCAAAACTTGTCAAGATCCACTAAATTTCATCTCCTCATAATTCGTATCAAAACATCAACCATAGCTCATCAAGAATTTATTTATCACCATCATTATTAAATCAACTCATTATTCTAATTATATTTCTTCTCACATAATAATTTTTCTACATGTCCAATATTCATATCATATCTATCAACCAAATCTTTATCTATCATCAAAACATAAGCTAATAATTTATTTTAATATTATCACTAGATTTTTCATTTTTATTTAGATTACTTAAAGTAAATCCGACTCACCACGTAGCACTTAAAGCTACCCGTAGATCGCCTCCTTGCATTTTCCGTTCCTCTCAGAAATTTCCCCTAGTTGCAAATCGGCAGCACCTGACATAATATTTGTATTGAATTTCTAATTATTTCTTCAATTCTTCATAAACCACACCCTTTGAAAATTCTCACTTTCAATTACCGAAAATTTTATGTACGCTAAAAATTCAAAAATAAACACTATGTTATTACCTTCTGTTTTTCTGATAGTTTCTCTTGATTCTCTATGAAATTCCTAGTAAACTCCTTCAAAATTTTGCTCTTTTAATCTTTCTTTCGGTCCCTAGGTGTTTAAAGAAATATAATAGTTTAAATTGTAAAAGGATGAAAACAAATGGGATTTGGTATAAAAATCAAGTTATAAACTCATTTAAGCGGCAATTTCCGCAAATTTTACTGTTCACCAAATGAATAGCTCAACACCAAAATGAAGGCCATGCCTTCACGTTATTAGCACCTGTAAAACATAAAATAACCTGGCAGCAAGTGCTGCCACCTGCTGCCACGTTTTTTGTATTTTGTACTTTTTTTTACAAAACTTTTTTTTTTCTTTTCCTTCGTACTGTTCACGAATTTTCTTTTTCTTTGTAACTATGCCTTCACGCATCTATTTTTTTTAAGAATTGTTTTATTCAAATAATAATAAACCTTTCACATATATTTTATTTTAATTCCATATCATATTTATTAAATTACTTTTTTACTCTTACTTTACAAATACGGGTATTACAGTTAGTGTGTGGTAAATTTCATTTAAGTTAATCTTTAATTATTTTCTCAAGAATACGAAAGCTAAGGTTCTGTGTAGGCAAGAAGGAAACTCTAATACCTTCTTCTTTTATACCAAAATCTCTTGCTCCGAATCTCTTTAAAACCAAACAAATGGCAACAGATTTGGCCACTTTAATGTCAAATGGTGACTCCAAGTACTTGTTGTTTTAACTTAGTGCTAAGATGACATGTCTCTCGAAAATGTCTATACCGCATACAATGAGATGTCTCAAACATAATAAGTTTTAATTCTATAACAACCTATTTGGATCTACACCCTCGTTCATTAATCTTTCTTCGAAGGGAGTAGCTTTGGGTATATAGACAAAGTCGTGGGGGAGGCAAAAAGTGCCGAACCTATACTTGATAAAAAAATCCTCTCAAATGATGGTACAAAACCAAATGCTTTCCTTTTCAATATATGTTACAAACATACTGTACTATAAATGGGAATGAGAAAGACTTATCTGGAGAAGAATCCATAAATCAAATTAAAAAGGTTTCATACATATTATACCTCACAAGCCTTGCAACATTACAATCTCTACAATTTATGCTGGTAAACATATCTGTTCACCAAGACAACAATTAAACATCTTGAAATATGTTTAATAGGAGAGAAAATTTGAGAAAATAAAATGTGGCGATTGTATCAAGAAGATACACCGATGCTAGTCGGATGACGAGAGTGGGAGATAATACCTGAGGAGAAGGTGATGTTTCTTGGACAAGCAAGAAACAAACATGTATGTCTTACACAATCAAATCCGAATTAATTGTCTTGACAGCAATTGAAAAAGAGGTAGAATAGATTAATTAGAAATTTATTATTGAAATTTTGTGGCCACATCTTATGCCTTCAAAATCTATCCTTATGATAATGAAGTTTTGTCAAGAGTTATAGTGATACCTAAAATGGTAAGTCTAGACATGGGAGTCTAAGACATGAGTTTATGAGTTTGTAAGACAATGGCGTTAAGATGAGACAATCACAATTGTCTCTACGAGATTAATTGAAAACTTGATTATTTCTCTTACGAAAACTCTTGCTAAAGAGTTACTAAGAATGATATATTTTGATATGGGCTGAAACCTTATATGTATTATCATTAGTAATGGAAACCAGGTCTCATTCTAGTGCTTAACTAGTTATAAGGTTTAATGGGTAAAAACAAGTTACTACTTAGTGATTATTAGTACTGAGAAATGTAAGCCCGTAAAATCGAAAGTCAGTACTGTACGTTACGTATTTTAGAGGTTGAGTTCAACTCTTAATGAAGCCTAAAACAATTTGTAAATATATCCTAAGTAATGGAGACATGTTGTAGAGGTTCACTGACATGAATTAGAAGTGGTGCCGCTTCTTAAGAGAGTTTAAGGTTTACTCTCGAGAGAGTTCATGAAACCAGGTACAAGCACATGGCCATAATGGTGCTAAGTATAAATCAAACTTCTCACCAAAATAGGAGAACAATATATGTGTGGTATCTTCGATTCTATAAAAAAGTTACTAATTTAATTTTATTAAGCCATTAGATACTCTATAGCGTTTTTAGATATTTACATTAAGTAAATATTTAAATCAAAAAATATTTTTATATATGTATATCAATCTTATATTACCTTGGCTATAAATTTTCTTAAAATTGTTTCTGAAATGTTTTGTTTTTCAAGCAAAAGTGGGGGATTGTTGGAAGTTTTATTAGAAAAACAAGATTCAGTAGACTGAATAATTTAATCAGTCGAATAAAGGACAAAGAGTTACTGTCTGTTTTTCCAGTCGAATGAATACCCAACACCTGATACTTTCTTTTTGAAATGTTGATTCAGTCGACTGAATGTTCGTTATTTTAAAATCCAAGTTTTGCAAACAATCACTTTTCAGAGAGTTGTGTCTCATAACTCATACCTCTTCACTTCTATAAAATAATGAAAGTTAAGAGACGTTAAATAATTGTTATTTTAATCTTAAAATCTTCATTTCTTCTTGTTCTTTATCTCCTAAGATTTTTACAGTTATGGTTAATCACTGTTTCAATGAGAGTTATTAAGGGATTCAACAGATTTACTATCTGTAAATCCCAGAGACTTTGTGTATCATGAATGATATTTGTCTGTAACCCATTAACACTCCTTATGGAGTGAGGATAAATAAGACCTTAAGGAAAACTATTCCTAACGTGCGACAAAGTTTCAAGTTGATTTTCCTTCAATTCCATTTATTTACTGTCTTTGATTCCTACTCTAGAAAATGTACCAACATTTTTAATAATTTCAACATCTTAAAGCAATTTTATAACTTATTTACCAAACACATCACTTAATTTGGCAACATTTTTAACAAAATTTTGCCAAACACCAAATAACTTTTACCTCTACAGCACTTGTATCTAAAACTGTTTTATAATCATTTTTGAGTCCATACAATAGAATCACAAGATAAGCCAAAAAAGCTCTTAATATTATTTTTTAATTGAATAGATGACAATTTGAATTGAAACCGAAATCTTATTCTCACATGAAAAAGATGCAACAAATTAAATTAAGCTCGCGATCACACGTATCTTCTTTATTCTAAAACTTTGATCTCATTTCTGTTACACTTTTTTAATAAATAGAAATTTAATATAATCAAATGTTTTATTAGTGTTTTTAATTCTCAATCTACTTCCCATAGTTGTATCATAGTCAAATTTGAGGGAGTATTCTATGTAATAAGGAAAGAATTAACACACCCGATTTCAGTCCAAAATTACACGAAGTTGCGTTTTTGTCTTGCATCTCTGCGTGTCTTTGTATTTTCCTCATTACTTGGTTTTGCTTCAATTGGATATTTGCAGAGTGCGTGCTGGTTTAATGTCAGAATGGCTGTCAAATTTTCCTTGAAAGAATCTACCACTTTGAACAGTTTTGAAATTCTTATGGAACGACTCAGAACAATGGAAAGAAATGCATTACTGTTTGAATCCACCATGGAAAGAAAATTCAAACCAAATCCAAGAATTTTATAGTATCTCACATCCTAACAGTTAATGATTGAGTTGCCCTCATGAACTGTTAACACAGAGGTAGAGATGACGGAATAAACAAGGGTTGTGACTTGTAACTATAGGAATAGCAATAAGCAATTACATTATCTTACATTTCTATGAAAGGCTTCCATTGGAATTTACATACAACATGCTACCTAAAACAAAGCAGTCCAGTTGGAAAATACTGACTTGCATAAGAAATTGCAAAACATTCATACACTGGACCAGATTGGAGTACGATTGACACATCCTTTTTTTTTGGATAAATTAGTACGATTGACACATCCAAGCAGCTTGTCATGACCTATGAACTCTCTGATGATGTTTCTGCTAACTCTGGCTTGAGGATGAGTCGGTGAAGAAAACTATGCTCTCCTGGTTGTCGACAAGCACTTGCAGAGATCTTGGAACAGGAGGGATGTTTACATCCAAAACACCCTCTAGGATTTGAACTACCTGAGTCATTGATGGCCTGTGATTTTCATCATCTTGGATGCACCAACAAGCCACTTTACAAATTCTTGAAAGCTCTTGTGCATCGGCATTTCCACCCAGCCTGGGGTCTAATAGGGAAAGGAGATCACCATCTTGAGTTATGAGGTTTGCAGCACAAGTTGGGAAGAATTTAACTTTTCCATCTTCAGATTGCTGAGAGTTTCTCTTCCCTGATACAAACTCGAAAAGCATCATACCATAGCTGTAAACATCAGCTTTGGCTGTTACGGCCACTCCTGAAATCCATTCCGGTGCAAGATAGCCTCTTGTCCCTCTCATGGTCGTCAGGACCCTGCTGAACTCCCGCCCAACAAGCTTTGCCAAACCAAAATCAGCCACTTTTGGACAAAATTCAGCATCAAGGAGAATGTTCTCTGGCTTTATGTCACAGTGAATGATGCAGTATCTGCATTTCTCATGGAGATAAACCAATCCTCTAGCAGTGCCTAGTGCAATTTGATATCTTGTTTTCCAGTCTAAAACTTTTGAATCCCTTTCATGGAGCAGATGAGAATCTAAAGAACGATTTGGCATGTAATCATAGACCAACAACTTTCTAGTGCCTTCTGAGCAGAACCCACGGAGCCGAACAAGATTGACGTGCTGGATTGTCCCAATTGTGCTGACTTCTGATCTGAATTGCTTCTCTCCTTGGCTGATGCTTTCAAGCTTCTTCACAGCTATGACACTTGAATCAGGCAAAGTCCCTTTGAAAACAGAACCAAAACCTCCTCCCCCCAGTTTCTCTGAGAAATTCTTTGTTGCGTTTTGTAAATCTCTGTACCCAAATGCAACCAGTGAACCCTCTACTGCTTTTATTGTGATCATTGTTCTCTTTCTTTGCCTCAAGATTACAAACACAAGAATACCTAGGAGAACTACTATCCCCACCGAGCCCACAACAGCACCAATAACTAGTCCCTTGTTATTTTTAGGACTGGAAAACTCTGAAGCTGCTAGTCTGAGATTGAGTGATTTTCCTTCACTGACATCAAGTTGTCGCATTTTCAAGAGATCTTTATTCCAAATTGAACACTGGTTGCTTTCATAAGCATAAGCAAGGCAAGAACAGTTATTCAAGCAGATTAATTCACACTCCCCTATGCTTCTTGCTGCCACAGTTTCACCATCTTCAGGAAAATCCATGTTGGCAATAGCTAAAAACTTGTCTCTTTTTCCATTAGCAAGACTAGCATTGCCAATGCCACACTGCAGGTTGGTTTTCCTCTTACAACCACCAGAATAATCCTTCAAGTCCCAATCCTTTTGCGACCTTGGCTCAAAACCTGTCAAACAATTACAGAAAGACAAAGATTTCTCATTGCAACTGCCAAATGATCCGCAATAAGGATAAACCTCGCATTGTTCTCTCGGTTGAGACCAAAACATGTTCCACTGCTTGGTGCTGCTCTCCAACCAAGTAAACTGCTGAATATGCCCTGAAACACCCATAACAAATCGAGATTTGATGGATGAATCATAAAGAGAGTATGTGAAATAGCTCTCGTTGTCGTCTGACACATAGCTGAAGTTGTAGAGGTAATTCGCTCTCATTTCAGGAACTAAGCTGAAAATTTTTCCATCCCAAGCTCCGCTAGTCCAGTACTGTTTTGTTCTATTCCACAGTAAAAAATATGAATTGCTTCCATTTGGGTCCAGCTCAAGAGAGAAGAGACCTGGAGCAGGATCTTCTGAATTTTTCCATGAAGTGAGAAGTTGGTTTTCTTTGGTACGTTTGTTCAATCCGATCTTACTACCAGGCAGCCATGTATGAGTTGGAAAATCAAAACTTTGCCACAATGGCTTTGATGAATTAGGCCCATCTCTCAGAACAAGATTTCCATCATCTAGTAAAACTGCTTCTATAGCACCTTGGGTGGTAGAACTCACATTTGTGGACCAAATTGGCACTTGGGATTCATTAATGAGAACCAAGTTACCATCTGAGATCTTTAAGACTGAAGAAAACCTATCAGAAACAGGTATTTCTCTATTTGCCACCCAAACTATGGTCTGTTTGGACACTTTATTGTACCACATGCCTATGTAGTAGTTTGAGGAGATACCTGGTTTGAAGAAACCCAGTTTAAAGATGCCACCAGCAGAGACGATGGTTTGGTCACCAGAGAGAGTCTGGTTTGTGGAGATTGTATCAGCTCCAGAGGAGACATGTGACTTGAGAGAAAAGCACATGAAGAGAACACAAAGTATGAACCATGGATTGTTCTTGATTTCCATGGTTTCTGCTGAGGATTCTGCAGATAAAAGATGGATATCTCAATGAACAAGAATAGGCGTATTATACGAGAGAGAGAGGAGGGGGACGACGGGTCTCAAATTGCTATTGCCATATAATAATACCAGAAGAAACAAACGACTGTTGTTAGGCCTCGTCAAGTCAACCCAGCTTCCAGAAGGACCAGAACTGACTGCTGTGCCCTCTGTCCCGTAAAGCAATTTACTTTCAAACGAAACTTGTTCACGGCCATAAATTTTGAAACCTAACTTAATGGACGATTATAATGAGTTGCCCACTTGCCCCATCTGTCTCCCTCCATACGTTGGAAGTTTCAACAACACCCACATTGTAACAAGACTTAAAAGACTTTTTAAGTCTACGCTGAAGTTGAACAGCATGATCCCTCCCTGCTTAAGTGGGAAATCTTTGAACTGACAGCCAACCTCTTTTTTTTTTTTGATAAACGACCATAGCCATATAGTCATTCCAAGACCTGAAAGAGCCTCACCATAGGCATCAAAAGTACCTTCATAATGGTTTCAATTGAATAGAAGCAAGATTTGAATGAAACTTGAGTCTTTTTAGAACATATTTTTTAATATATTAGTCATAAAAAATTAATTTTCTTTTCCTACAGCATCAGCAGCCACAATTAAAAAGGCAAGGTAGAGTGAAAAAAGATAAAACAACAGAGACTCATTCTGCTATAAAATGGTCATTTTAAAACTATACTAAAATTTCCTTGGTCATCTTCGTTTGCACTATATTTTTAGGCGAAAAGTCAAATAGAGTTTAGCAATCCTCCATCAACCTCAACTTGGAATTTTGGGTAGAAATACAATGATGTGTTTCCCCCACAAGACCTTAGCTGTGTCAACCTGGAAATATGGTTGGACCTCATAACAACAAAAATTATCATGATTTTTGGTGCTATATGTATAAAACAGGGATCATCTCTGAGCAAATCAGCAAAAAATCCGATTCTCAAACAATTGATATTCAAAACCACCTTTTGAAGTTCATGGCATCTCACCATGTCTAGCTCCTTATTTTAGTATGTAAGGTGAAAGTCTAAAGGCCACGATGACCAATAAGATATTCAACTAAATGTTCATGGTCTATAAACCATAATGACCAAAATACAAGACCTTTTTAGTCAAAGCTAGAGCAGCAGTCACTCGTATGAATCTAAGAAATGGTCTTTGAGCACGAGGAATTGCTTAAATTTGACATATTCCCCTTGACCAAAAGATTAATCAACCTCTCTCCCCAAAAATATTTGTTCAATTTACTAACCAAGCACATACTTTAACTATTTTAATACTTCACCCCATATTAAATACAGAAAGAGCAGCAATAGTCAAACTAGATGACTGGAAATAGCCTTTTTTTTCTTAAACTAAAGTCATATATAGCATGATCATAATAAAAAAATTGTTAGATATATTGTAATTTTATTATTTTAAAATTATTGAATTGCAATTATTCATGTATTTTGAATGAACGTGATTTAAATTATGTAAATTAATCAATACGATTCAGTGACCGTAAATTTAAAAGAGTGAGACTACTATGATGGGCTTCCCATTCGCATTGACACTAAACTGTCATTCAGCATATGAGTGTGCATCGTACTATTTTCACTCATTTTGCTTCTGTTGTAACAAGAAGTTAAAAGAGAACCAAAAGGCTTGGAGCTCCACCACCCAGGAAAGACCAGATGACATGATTCCTATAGAGCTCACAATATTAATTCCCTCTAGTGTGTGGATGCTAAAATTGTAACGAAGAACAGCTCGCCCTCTACTTGTAGAAGTTTTAGCTTAGATAAATTGAACAGAAAATTTTGAAGATCCCAGCACGACACATATATGCAATAATAAAAATAAATAACACCAATAGAAAATTTTACATAAATCATCAACTCTCAATAAGGAAGTTACAACAATCTGATCTTTAAACATTTGATACAACGTAAAATGCATGAATATTTACAAATAAATTTTTAGTTTCTTTTCTCATTAGTCTGAGGATGTTGACACGCACGTGGCTTACATAAAAAGATTTTGTCTGAACCTCAACTGACCAAACTATTTGTCATGCCTGCTACCTAAAATCATTGTACAATGAGAGGTGAGTTTCACAAGCTCAGTGAATTAAATTTACTAGAAATACTCAATCTGTATAAATAGTATTTCAATATTAAATCAATTATATTTCACATAACTTGATAATAGCGTTCTGCTATCACTACACATATCATATGTCTCATTCTCTATCAATCTCTTCTTCTTATATATTGGTCCACTTCAAGACCATCAATTTTCTCATGATTACCTCGTAATGAGGGTCACAACAAAAAATTTATCATTTAGACGGTTTACATTATATCATACTTCTATATTACTTTCTCACCATAACAATCTATCTGTGATACTCATTCATCTATAAATAATTTCACAATAATACGCAACACATCAGCATTTCAATAATGTAACCAATATTTAAAACAAATTCAATGCATGAATTATTAATAGGGAATGTCTTCCCACATGTCGTCATGTTTTTATTATCTTAGACTGGTTGCCTTCTCGGTTCTTTCATTCTCATTTAAACAGACTACCTTTCCGATTCTTTCATTCTTATTTAGATCGGATGCCTTCCCGGTTCTTTTCTGTACAGGTTGTCATGGCTGTCACAGTATTTATTTTCAGCATATACTGGCTATCACGGTGTCCCTTTTATTTTCAGCATATACTGACTGTCACGGTTTTTCAATTAGACCGACTGCCTTCCTAGTTATTTTCTTTTCATTTAATGCATATGCATATGAACAATGATATGAAATATGCATCTGAACAATAACATAAAAAAAACAAGCATGAATTCAAATATTTAATTTTGGCTATCCTGATTTTTCTCAAAATATATAAAAAAATTTCACTAAATTCCTCTCATTCCAAATCACATTAAATCATCCATTAAAGCTTGTCAAGAACCACTAAAGTTCATCCCAAATCATCCATCAAGATCCACTAAATTTTATCTCCTCATAATTCGTATCAAAAAATCAACCATAACTCATCAAGAAATTATTTATCACCATCATTATTAAATCAACTCATTATTCTAATAATATTTCTTCTCACATAATAATTTTTCTACTTGTCCAATATTCATATCATATCTATCAACCAAATATTTATCTATCATCAAAACATAAGCTAAGAATTTATTTTAATATTATCACTAGATTTTTCATTTTTATTTAGATTACTTAAAGTAAATCCAACTCACCATGTAGCACTTAAAACTACCCGTGGATCACCTCCTTGCATTTCTCGTTCCTCTCATAAATTTTCCCATGTTGCAGATCGTCAACTCCTGACATAATATTTGTATTGAATTTCTAATTATTTCTTCAATTCTTTATAAACCATACCCTTTGAAAATTCCCACTTTGAATTATCGAAAATTTCATATACACTAAAAATTCAAAAATAAACACTATGTTATTACCTTCTGTTTTTCTGATAGCTTCTCGTGATTCTATATGAAATTCCGCTGTAAACTCTTTCAAAATTTTGGTATTTTAACCTTTTTTTTCGTCCCCAAGCTTTTAAAGAAATGAAGTAGTTTGAATTGTAAAAGTAAGAAACCAAAGGAGATTTGGTATAAAAATCAAGTTATAAACTCATTTTAGCAGTAGTTGCCGCAAATTTTACTGCTCACCACATGAACAGCTCAAGACCAAAATGAAGGCCATGCCTCCACTTTATTAGCACATGTAAAACATACAATAACTTGGGGACCAAAAGGTGCTGCCATGATTTTTGTATATTTTTTTTATAAAACTTTTTTTTCTTTTTTTTTCTTTCCTATCGTTCATGATTTTTTTTTTTTGTAACTATGCCTCCAAACGTTCATTTTTTAAGAATTTTTTATAATAATAATAAACTTTTCACATATATTTTATTTTAATTCCATGTCATATTTATTAAATTACTTCTTTACCAATACTTTACAAATACAGGAATTACAATTCTACCCACCTTACAAAAATTTCATCCTCCAAATTTCCTTACTTTACTCCAAAAACAAAATGTGAATAATATTTTTTCATACTTGTCTCATGCTTTCACGTATTCTCTTCAACATCCTTATTTCGCCCCAGAACTTGAACTAATGCAATTAATTTATTATATAAGATTTGTTCTTTTGTCTAAATTCCTTATTGGTACTTGTATGTACATCCAGTCTTTCTGAATTTCTATAACTTAGATTAAAATATCATATAAACACTTTTTTAAAAGTGAAACATTAAATACATTATATAAATATTTTAATTCTGGAGGCAAATCCAAGCTACTCACAACTAACCTAACTTTCTCAACAACCTCATAGGGTCCCACATACCTCAAATTCAGCTTTCCTTTCCCGTTTAAATCTCAATACATCTTTTTATTAAGATATTTTTCAATACACCCAATCACCTACTTGAAACTCAAGAGGTCTTCTTTTATTATCAGTAATTTCAATAGATGGTATGCAAGCATCCTAATTTAGTGAGAAACTCATCACATTTGCCTTTAACATATTTTCTAGTACTCCAAAAATCTTTTCTGTCTAAGTATGAAAAATTATATTAAATTGTAACTGTGTACCCGTGGCCTTCTAAAAGCCTCTCCAAAACCAAGATGTAAATCTAGCATCTCTATTTAACACTATGCTCAATGGTACTCTATACAACCTCACAATCTCAGCTACATCCTTCTTAAATCCTGACCACCAGAAATTGTATCTCAATCCTCTATACATCCTATTGTTAATTGGTTGCATCGAATCTACATTATCATGTGCCTCTCTCATTATCTCCTTTCTCAACTCCACATCATTGGGCACACAAATCCATTTTCAAATACCAAAATACCCTCACTTCAAATTTTGAACTCATTTTACTTTCTAATAAGCACTCAATGCTTAATCTTTTCTATCTCTTCATCTTTACCTTGCATCTCTAAAGCATTTTACTATGGATGACTATACAACCATATTCGTTAACCATGATCCTCTATCATTGATATTTAACTTCATTCTTATCTTTCTTAAATTCATCATCAATTTCACCTTCGGACTCCCAATAGCAGACAATCTTCTTGTAGGCTTTCTACTCAATGCATCAATTATCACCTTCGCATTTTCTAGATGATAGTGAATTATACAATCGTCATTACTAATCAACTCCATCTACCATCTTTGTCTCAAATTCAACTCTCTCTGGACAATTAAGTATGTCAGACTTTTATAACCCATGAATGTCTCACAAATGGCTCCATACAGATGGTGTCTCCAATCTTTAAAGTAAACACTATAGCCACCAACTCTAAGTCATTAGTAAGGTAATTTCTATCATAAATCTTCAATTGCCTAGAAGTATGTGCCACGACTTTCCCATGTTACACATGTTGTTCATTAGTTTTAGAATACACCAAAATGTTATCGATAAACACAACCATAATACTATCAAGAAATGGTTCAGATATTTTATTCATCTAATTCATGAATGTTTCTAGAACATTAATCAATCCAAATGACATCACAAGAAACTTATGATCATAACGTGTCCTAAAGGCAGTCTTAGGCACGTCTCCCTTCTCTATCCTCAATTGGTGATAATCTGATCTCAGGTTTATCTTAGAAAATACTCTCACTCCTTGCAACTGCTCAAACAATTCATTTATCCTGGGTGAAAGATATTTGTTCTTATTCAACTATTTGTAGTCTATACCCAATTTCATCGTTCCATCTTTCTTTCTTCACAACCAGTACATGGGCTCCTCATGGTGACACATTTAATCGAATAAATTGTTTATCCAAAAATTCTTTAAATGGTACGTTCAACTCTCTCAATTCAGCTGGTGTCACTCTGTAGGGTGCTATTAGATATATGTGATGAACATAGTATCACATCAATAGAGAATTTAAATCTCTCTACTAGGAGACAACTTAGACAACTCATCAAGAATTACATTAGAAAAATCTTTTACCACTAAGATTTATTCTAACTTCCTATTTTCCTTTTAAGAATCCATTATGTATGTCAAATACTCCTCACAATCCTTCTTCAACCATTTCCTAGTGGTTAGAGCAAAAGGAGATAGTTCGAGAGTATCTTATGTTCTCCTTGAAAGTTAAACTCTTCATGTCCATATCTTGAACACTACCATCTTTCTGGAACAATCACCCAAGTGTAATACGTCAACAACTAATTCATTCTCAAAATTAAATGAAATCATATCATATTCACAGATAATAAATCAGCTTCAGATTTTCTATCACTGATACAAATCACACAACCCTTGGAAGCATTTATGATTATCACTCTATCTCTAATGGGAACTTCAACAAAAAAATATTTTGCATCCAAGGACTAATATATACTTCACTAGACTTCATAAGAATACTGGATGCAAAAGAATGGGTTGCACTAAGATCAACCATCATTGATATGTCCCCTTTTCTACACATAAAGGACTTCAAATTTTGACAATTCTAAGATCTTATCTAAATATATATATATATATATATATATATATATAACAAACTTTTGTCTCTCAATCATACATCAGATTACCACTTCCCTTTGGTGGCATACTTACTTCCTCTGCCATGACTCCCAGTTTCTATAACCTGCCTCCCAAATCTTAGTGTCCCACCAATAGTACTCTGAGCTACAAAAGTAACAGGTTCTGTTACAGAAGTAACAGGTTCTGCTTACCTTTGACTCTGTACTTTAATTCCCTGTGACAAGGAACACCTCATCTGGGTGATCTCCCACCCTGCACACTCATATTGGTACTATATATAGGTTCTTCAATCTAGATTTCTTCATCCGATTCCTTCTACCTCTAATTTCCATCACATTCTTCTCAATCTGAAGTGTTATATCCACTAATCTGACATAATTCATATGCATCATGTAAGATAGTTTTGATCAAATCTTAAAACATAGCTCATCTATGAACCTCTTACACTTCTTCTCCTCTAGGTCTACCGTTTCCGGTACAAACCTCGACAAAGCCATAAATTTGCTATCATACTGAGCCACAGTCAACATATTTGCCTCAAATAAATAAAATCTTTATTTTGTTGGTCTCTAAAGGTATAAGGGAAGTATTTATCAAGGAAAACCTTCTTAAACTTATTCCAGGTTAAGGGTCTATCAACATCTGCACTTACCCTGGGAAGAATATCCTTCCACCATTTCAAAACTTCTCTTTCAACTCAAACGAAGCAAAGGCAATCATCTGCCTATCAGTTACTGGTAAAATAACAAATAATCTCTCTACATATTTCTTCCAAAAATCAGGCTTAAAAGGATTCATAAATCATTTAAATAACAAGGCATTCAACTTAACAATCTCCCTGCATCTCATGCATAAACTCACTCTTCCCTCTTTTTAAACATCTATTATTATGGGATTTACAACAACCTCAGGCACTGCCCTAGCCTGTTCATCAAGCCTATGCTATAAGCTATCAACTCTATCATCTGTTACATTTATTTTCTCAAGAGCATGTCTAAGAGCTAATCTTAATTCATCTCTTTCAACTTTAGATTCTCTCATACCTTTACTAATATCAATTATATTGTCAACACGTTCATTTCTAGGAACCACAGATTCAAACTCAACCTCGACTTGTCAAAATATTGGGGGCCTACCATGCCCTCTAAAATCAACAACTCTAACTCTAGCCCTAGCCCATCCACATGTCATCATCAGACTGTTCGTTAAAATATAATTTATTTTAATCTTTCACTTTCTTACTTTTTATGACATCTATAGAATCATAAAACCTAATGCTCTGATACCAAAATTGTAATGACCCATTCTTGGTTGGCCACCCCTGAGACGGTGTCATTATATTTTGAAGATCCCAACACAACACATATATGCAACAATAAAAATAAATAACACCAATAGAAAATTTTACATAAATCCTTAACCCTCAACAGGGGAGTTACAACAATCTGATCTTTAAACATTTGATACAACGTAAAATGCATGAATATTTACAAATAAATTTTTAGTTTCTTTCTCATTAGTCTGAGGATGTTGATACATATGTAGCTTACATAAAAAGATTTCGTCTGAACCTCAACTCACCAAACTATTTGTCATGTCTGCTACCTAAAATCATTGTACAATGAGGGGTGAGCTTCACAAGCTCAGTAAATTAAATTTACTAGAAGTATTCAATCTGTATAAATAGTCTTTCAATATTAAATCAATTATATTTCACATAACTTGATAATAGCGTTCTACTATCACTACATATATTATATGTCTCATTCTCTATCAATCTCTTCTTCTTATACATTGGTTAACCTCAAGACCATCAATTTTCTCATAATTACCTCGTAATGAGGTTCACAGCAAAAAGTCTTCCATTTATATGGTTTACATCATATCATACTTCTATGTTACTTTCTCACCATAACTGTCTCTCTGTGAGACTCATTCATCTATAAATAATTTCACAATAATACACAACACATCAGCATTTCAATAATGTAATCAATATTTAAAACATATGCAATGCATGAATTATTATTAGGGAACGTCTTCCCACATATCGACATGCTTTTATTATCTTAGACAGGCTATCTTCCCAGTTTTTTCATTCTCATTTAGACCGGCTGCCTTCCCGGTTCTTTTCTTTATAGTTTGTTCCGGCTGTCATGGTATTTATTAGCATATTCCGGCTATCACGGCGTCCCTTTTATTTTCAGCACATACTGGCTGTCACGGTTTTTCAATTAGACCGGTTGCCTTCCCGGTTATTTTCTTTTCATTTAATGCATATGCATATGAACAATGATATGAAATATGCATCAGAACAATAACATAAAAAAAAATTTAAAAAAAAAAACAAGCATGAATTCAAATATTTAATTTTGGCTATCCTGATTTTTTTCAAAGTATAAAAAATTCTACTAAATTCTTCTCATCCCAAATCACATTAAATCATCCATTAAAACTTGTCAAGATCCACTAAAGTTCATCCTAAATCACATCAAATCATCCATCAAAGCTTGTTAAGATCCACTAAAATTCATCTCCTTATAATTTGTATCAAAACATCAACCATAACTCATCAAGAATTTATTTATCACCATCATTATTAAATCAACTCATTATTCTAATAATATTTCTTCTCACATAATAATTTTTCTACTTGTCCAATATTCATATTATATCTATCAACCAAATCTTTATCTATCATCAAAACATAAGCTAATAATTTATTTTAATATTATCACTAGATTTTTCATTTTTATTTAGATTACTTAAAGTAAATCCAACTCACCACGTAACATTTAAAGCTACCCGTGGATCACCTCCTTGCATTTCCTGTTTCTCTTAGAAATTTCCACTGGTTACAGATCGTCAACACCTGACATAATATTTGTATTGAATTTCTAACTTCAATTCTTCATAAACCACACCCTTTAAAAATTTACACTTTGAATTACCAAAAATTTCATGTACGCTAAAAATTAAAAAATAAACATTATGTTATTACCTTCTGTTTTTCTGATAGCTTCTCGTGATTTTCTATGAAATTTCGCAGTAAACCCCTTTAAAATTTTGCTCTTTTAACTTTTCTTTCGGTCCTCAAATATTTAAAGAAATATAGTAGTTTGAATTGTAAAATGAAGAAAACAAATGGAATTTGATATAAAAATCAAGTTATAAACTCATTTAAGCGGCAGTTGCCGCAAATTTTACTGTTCACCAGATGAACAGCTCACACCAAAATGAAGGCCATGCCTCCACGTTATTAGCACCTGTAAAACATACAATAACTTGGCAGCAGGTGTTGCCACGTTTTTTGTATTTTGTTTTTTGTTTTTTGTTTTTTTTTACAAAAAATTTTTTTTTCTTTTTCTTTCTTTTCCTTCGTACTGTTCATGAATTTTCATTTTCTTTTTCTTTATAATTATGCCTCCACGCGTCTATTTTTTTTTAAGATTTGTTTTATTCAAATAATAATAAACCTTTCGCATATATTTTATTTTAATTCCATGTCATATTTATTAGATTACTTCTTTACCCTTACTTTACAAATACGGATATTACAGTTAGTGTGTGGTAAATTTCATTGAAGTTAATCTTTAATTATTTTCTCAAAAATACGAAAGCTAAGGTTCGGTGCAGGCGAGAAGGAAACTCTAATACCTTCTTCTTGTATACCAAAATCTCTTACTCCGAATCTCTCGCAAACCAGACAAATGGCAAAAAATTTGGCCACTTCAATTTCAAATGGTGACTCCAAATACTTTGTTGTTTTAACTTTGTGCTAAGATAACATGTCTCTCATAAATGTCTATACGGCATACAGTGAGATGTCTCAAACATAATAAATTTTAATTCTATAACAACCTATTTGGATCTACACATTCTTTCATTAATCTTTCGAAGCCGAACCTATACTTGATAAAAAAATCCTCTCAAATAATGGTACAATACCAAATCCTTTCCTTTTCCATATTTGTTCCAAACATACTGTACTACAGATGGGAATGAGATGGGAATGAGAAAGACCTATCTGGACAAGAATCCATAAATCAAATTAAAAAGGTTTCATACATAATAAATAATAAATGTCATTTCCAAGTAAAAATTACCAGAAAGCTACGATTGGGTTTGGGTTTGGGCTTGGGCCTTAAGCCGAATGGAGTACTAAATAAGGTCTCCATACATAGAGGAGCAATAATTTTATTTCTTGTATTATACATACCCTTTTACTTCCCATCAGGTCAGCTCCTCCTCCAGGCTTCAACTTGTAGTTTCATCAGTATATATGCTGATTTGCATCCTTCCAGTTAAGTGGTCAACCATTCCTTCTCTCAAAATTCACAATAACCAATTTGTTCATTTAGAAAGAAAAAAAATTCTGTCCTTTTATTCGAATGAACCCACAACAGAAACAACAAAAACTTATATGGTTGATATAATTGAAATCAAGAAATATACATTCTGAAAATTGAAGGTAGAAAGCATAGTGAGGATTATGATTTGAGTCCTTAATATTGCGTTATGATAATTTACAAAATTAGTAAAATCTTTGGTTATCTAGAGGAAACCATAAATTTGATCATCTGGTTGTATCAAGAAGATACATCGATGTTAGTCGAATGACGAGAGTGGGAGATAATACCTGAGGAGGAGGTGATGTTTCTTGGACGAGCAAGAAACAAACATGTATGTCTCACACAATGAAATCCGAATTAATTGCCTTGACAGCAATTGAAAAGAGGTAGAATGGATTAATTAGAAATTTATTGCTGGAAATAATTTTTGTGGCCACATCTTATGCCTTCAAAATCTCTCCTTATGATAATGAAGTTTTGTCAAGAATTATAGTTATATCTAAAATGGTAAGTCTAGACATGGGAGTCTAAGACATTAGTTTATGAGTTTCAATGGCGTTAAGATGAGACAATCACAATTGTCTCTACGAGATTAATTGAAAATTTGATTATTTCTCTTACGAAAACTCTTGCTAAAGAGTTACTAAGAATGATATATTTTTATATGAGCTGAAACCTTATATGTATTATCATCAGTAATTGAAACCATGTCTCATTCTAATGCTTAATTAGCTATAAGGTTTAATGCATAAAAACAAGTTACTGTTTAGTGATTATTAGTACCGAGAAATGTGAGCCCATAAAATAGAAAGTCAGTACTGTACGTTACGTATTTTAGAGGTTGAATACAACTCTTAATGAAGCCTAAAACAATTTGTAAATGTATCTTAAGTAATGAGGACACATTGTAGAGCTTCACTGACATGAACTTAGAAGCGGTGCTGCTTCTTAAGAGAGTTTAAGGTTTACTCTCAAGAGAGTTCATGAAATCAGGAACAAGCATATAGCCATAATGGTGCTAAGTATAAATCAACTTTCTCACCAAAATAGAATAACAATATATGTGTGGTATCTTCGATTCTATAAAAAAAAGTTATTATTTTAATTTTATTAAGCAATTAGATACTCTATAGCGTTTTTAGATATTTACACTAAGTAAATATTTAAATCGAAAAATATTTGTACATATGCATATCAATCTCAAATTACCTTGGTTGTAAATTTTCTTAAAATTGTTTCTGAAATGTTTTGTTTTTCAAACAAAAGTGGAGGATTGTTGGAAGTTTTGTTGGAAAAACAAAAGTCAGTCGATTGAATAATTTAAACAATCGACTGAATGAAGGACAGAGAGTTATTGTTTGTTTTTCCAGTCGAATGGAACCATTGATGTATTGCTCCGTGCCTGCGAACTCTGGCTTTAGGATGAGTCGGTGAAGAAAACTATGCTCTCCTTGTTGTCGACAAGCACTTGCAGAGATCTTGGAACAGGAGGGATATTTACATCCAAAACACCCTCTAGGATTTGAACTACCTGACTCATTGATGGCCTGTGATTTTCATCATCTTGGATGCACCAACAAGCCACTTTACAAATTCTTGAAAGCTCTTGTGCATCGGCATTTCCACCCAGCCTGGGGTCTAATAAGGAAAGGAGATCACCATCTTAAGTTATGAGGTTTGCAGCACAAGTTGGGAAGAATTTAACTTTTCCATCTTCAGATTGCTGAGAGTTTCTCCTCCCTGATACAAACTCGAAAAGCATCATACCATAGCTGTAAACATCAGCTTTGGCTGTTACGGCCACTTCTGAAATCCACTCCGGTGCAAGATAGCCTCTTGTCCCTCTCATGGTCGTCAGGACCCTGCTGAACTCCCGCCCAACAAGCTTTGCCAAACCAAAATCAGCCACTTTCGGACAAAATTCAGCATCAAGGAGAATGTTCTCTGGCTTTATGTCACAGTGAATTATGCAGTCTCTGCATTTCTCATGGAGATAAACCAATCCTCTAGCTGTGCCCAGTGCAATTTGACATCTTGTTTTCCAGTCTAAAACTTTTGAATCCCTTTCATGGAGCAGATGAGAATCTAAAGAACCATTTGGCATGTAATCATAGACCAACAACTTTCTAGTGCCGTCTGAGCAGAACCCACGGAGCCGAACAAGATTGACATGCTGGATTGTCCCAATTGTGCTGACTTCTGATCTGAATTGCTTCTCTCCTTGGCTGATGCTTTCAAGCTTCTTCACAGCTATGACGCTTGAATCAGGCAAAGTCCCTTTGAAAACAGAACCAAAACCTCCTCCCCCCAATTTCTCCGAGAAATTCTTTGTTGCGTTTTGTAAATCTCTGTACCCAAATGCCACCAGTAAACCCTCTACTGTTTTTGTTGTGATCATTATTCTCTTTCTTTGCCTCAAGATTACAAACACAGGAATACCTAGGAGAACTACTATCCCCACCGAGCCCACAACAGTACCAATAACTATTCCCCTGTTATTTTTAGGACTGGAAAACTCTGAAGCTGCTAGTCTGAGATTGAGTGATTTTCCTTCACTGACATAGAGTTGTCGCATTTTAAAGAGATCTTTATTCCAAATTGAACACTGGTTGCTTTCATAAGCATAAGCAAGGCAAGAACAGTTATTCAAGCAGATTAATTCACACTCCCCTATGCTTCTTGCTGCCACAGTTTCACCATCTTCAGGCAAATCCATGTTGGCAATAGCTAAAAACTTGTCTCTTTTTCCATTAGCAGGACTAGCATTGCCAATGCCACACTGCAGGTTGGTTTTCCTCTTACAACCACCAGAGTAATCCTTCAAGTCCCAATCCTTTTGCGACCTTGGCTCAAAACCTAACAATTACAGAAATACAAAGATTTCTCATTGCAACTGCTAAATGATCCGCAATAATGATAAACCTCGCATTGTTCTATCGGTCGAGACCAAAACATGTTCCACTTCTTGGGGTTCTCCAATCAAGTAAACTGCTGAACATGTCCTGAAACACCCATAACTAATCGAGATGTGATGGATGAATCATAAAAAGAATATGTGAAATAGCTGAAGTTGTCGTCTGACACATGGCTGAAGTTGTAGAGGTAACTCGCTCTCATTTCAGGAACTTTTCTGAAAATTTTTCCATCCCAAGCTCCGCTATTCCAGTACTGTTTTGTTCTATTCCACAGTAAAAAATATGAATTGCTTCCATTTGGGTCCAGCTCAAGAGAGAAGAGACCTGGTGCAGGATCTTCTGAATTTTTCCATGAAGTGAGAAGTTGGTTTTCTTTGGTACGTTTGTTCAATCCGATCCTACTACCAGGCAGCCATGTATGAGTTGGAAAATCAAAACTTTGCCACAGTGGTTTTGATGAAGTAGGCCCATCTCTCAGAACAAGATTTCCATCATCTAGTAAAACTGCATCTATAGCACCTTGGGTGGTAGAGCTCACATTTGTGGACCAAATTGGCACTTGGGATTCATTGATGAGAACCAAGTTACCATCTGAGATCTTTAAGACTGAAGAAAACCTATCAGAAACAGGTATTTCTCGATTTGCCACCCAAACTATGGTCTGTTCAGACACTTTATTGTACCACATACCTATGTAGTAGTTTGAGGAGATACCTGGTTTGAAGAAACCCAGTTTAAAGATGCCACCAGCAGAGACGATGGTTTGGTCACCAGAGAGAGTCTGGTTTGCGGAAATTGTGTCAGCTCCAGAGGAGACATGTGACTTGAGAGAAAAGCACATGAAGAGAACACAAAGTATGAACCATGGATTGTTCTTGATTTCCATGGTTTCTGCAGATACAAGATGGATATCTCAATGAACAAGAATAGGCGTATTGTATGAGAGAGAGAGGGAAAGGGAAGGGGGACGACGGGTCTCAAATTGCTATTGCTACATAATAATACCAGAAGAAACAAACGGCTGTTGTTATTCCCCGTCAAGTCAACCCAGCTTCCAGAAGGACCAGAACTGACTGCTGTGCCCTCTTGTCCTGTAAAGCAATTTACTTCCAAACCAAGTGGGAAATCTTTGAACTGACAGCCAACTTTTTTTTTTGTTGTTGATAAAACGACCATAGCCATATAGTCATTCCAAGACCAGAAAGAGCCTCATCATAGGCATCAAAACTTGTTGATGGCCATAAAAATGTCATCCAATCTTAATCCACTGCTGGTGGGTCCATATATAAACCCAAATCTAAATCTATTATCTTCCTGTTCTTGGATCGAATCCAACGTACTCAATCGTCCATTAAAATTAATAGGCTCAATCAAATCCACACGGCAACAAAACTTGTTGATGGCCTTAAATTTTGAAAACTTAATGGACGATTATAATGAGTTGCCCACTTGCCCCATCTGTCTCCCTCCATACGTTGGAAGTTTCAACAACACCCACATTGTAACAAGACTTACAAGACTTTTTAAGTCTACGCTGAAGTTGAACAGCATGATCTCTCCCTGGTTATTTTCAAAAGTTTCAACTTTCAGCAATAACCCCATTGTAAAAGGACTTGGACAAAGCATACGCTATAGTTGAACAGGATGCATGCTTAGAATGACCTAGAATCCAATTCTCAAACAATTGGTATTCAAAACGACCTTTTGAAGTTCATGGCATCTCACCATGTCTAGCTCCTTATTTTAGTATGTAAGGTGAAAGTCTAAAGGCCATGATGACTAATAAGATATTCAACTAAATGTTCATGGTCTATAAACCATAATGACCAAAATAAAAGACCTTTTTAGCCAAAGCTAGAGCAGCAGTCACAAGAAGGAATAACAAAGGTAAAGTATCATGTTACTAGAAAAGCTCTCTCACTAAGAATTATTTCCGACTCACATGAATCGAAGAAATGGTCTTTGAGCACGAGGAATTGCTTAAATTTGACATATTCCCCTTGACCAAAAGATTAATCAACCTCTCTCACCAAAAATATTTGTTCAATTTACTAACCAAGCACATACTTTAACTATTTTAACACTTCACCCCATGTTAAATACATAAAGAGCAACAATAGTCAAACCAGATGACTGGTTTGTCGGCTATTAGACGTTAGGTTGCTTTTGTTTATTGTAAGTTTCTCTAGGCTTGTTTAGAGATTGTTTTTCTACATAGACCTGTTTAGACTTTTTGATTTTTCTTGGTCTGGTTTATTTTCTTTATGTTTTGTTTGGTCTGTGTTCGGGAGAGTTTGTTTCGGTCTTATTGTAATCTCCCAGATGCTTACTTGTAACCACAGTTTTTCTCCGCCATATGTGAGGGCTTATCAATAAACTTGGGATGGAGTCACTACGAGGGTGGCTACCGGCTCTTCAAAAAAAAAAATAGAAAATTGTAATTTAATTATTTTTAAAATTTTGAATCAATGTGATTTAAATTACGTAAATTAACGTATGCGATTAAGTGACCGTAAATTTGAAAGAGTGAGACTACTACGATGTCATGTAAAATGGGCTTCCCATTCCCATTGACACTAAACTGTCATTCAGCATACGAGTGTGCATCGTACCATTTTCACTCATTTTGCTTCCGTTGTGGCTAGAAGTTAAAAGAGAACCAAAAGGCTTGTCATCTCCTTCAAGGAGCTCCACCACCCAGGAAAGACCAGATGACATGATTCCTATAGTCGAGCTCACTATATTAATTCCCTCTAGCGTGTGGATGCTAAAATTGTAACGAAGAACAGCTCGCCCTCTACTTGTAGAAGTTTTAGCTTAGATAAATTGAACAGAAAATATTTTGAAAAATTTAGAAGTGGTAAAATAAGCTATCCAGTCTAGAAAGTATCAATGAAATGCGGAGATAAAAAGAAATTAAGCCAGTAATGAAAATATATTGATTTATATTAAGGTCGAGAGTACTTCACACGAACATGGACTGGATATACATAGACACGATCCATACCGTGTATATCAGAATTTAATTACTTTAAAGTATTTCTTATTGGAGTGGAACTACTAAGATGACTTATAGATCTCTTGTTAATTTTCAGTTAACTTGTGAATTAATAATATCACATTATTGAAATCAAACAATTCTGTGATTGAGTTTGTTCTTTGCATCATTTTATTTGAATTGTGGTTCCCGTGTAATTTGGGAAGATCCATGTGATTTAGATCAGTTTATCTTTAGTTTTTTGTGTATAGTGTTAGAATATATAAAATGTTATAATATTACTGATGGGTTTTCATTAGTTTGTAGGGTTTTGTGTTTATAAAACAGACTGGCCTGACATCTACTTGATCTCGTGGGTGAGCCAGATACACCTAATGGTTTTAGATGTGGCTGGGTATTGATGTGGGCTTGACAAACCTAATGAGCTATGATGGGTGGCCTATTGAGTTTATTATAAATATGAGCTATGGCTCCTCACCTCTAGGTTTTCCATTATAAAGCTTACAGAGAGAGTAAGGAGAGGAAAAACCCTAGCTAGACGGTCTTGCACGCATTGGTGTGTTGGGATCCATGTGGTGTTACCGGAATAACAATATGTTGCAAACATCAAGTATGTGATATTAAATAGATCAAAATTAGTATTATAATGCATGTAATAGATCCTTAGAATTATTAACATGTGGTATCAGAGCTAGTCTTTACATGTGTTTAAATCTATTATTCACATAACAATTCAGGAATATTGTATTTAATTTCAAGATAACATATATTATTTTATGTGAACAAAATTATATAAGCTGCTCTTGAATCCTTTTTTTTTTGAATTAGAGGCTTTATTGCTGAATCCAAAAATCTTGAACTATGAGAACTACTGTTGAATTAAAAGAATCTTGAATTATTGGTTTTGTTGACAAATTCAAATAATCTTGAATTGTGGCGTTACTATTGATTCAAATAATCTTGAATTTGAATTATTAGCTTATGTGATGTAATCAAGATCTTAGGACAATGTAAAATACTAAAAGAATACGAAACTCCTGGTGATGTTGCTGTTGTTGTTTACAGTAAACTGTTTGAAAGTCAATATATTAATCAACAAATCAAAACTCTAAAGTAAAATAATTTATGTTAAATAAATTAACAGGAGGTTTAGTTGAGGTTTAATGTAGGTTTTGGTTACTCAAATATATTTTGAATTTAATATGTTGCATATATTTATATATATATATATATATGATAATTTTATTTGTATTATACATACAATAACTTTTTGGTTACTGTCCTTCATTAACTACTGCCTTTAGTTCCAGGATAATGATAATACAAGACTAAGTAGACTACTAAAAGGAACTATACTCTGTTTTTTCTCTATTTTAATTATCGCTTTTAATATGTTAATATGGTTTGTGGCCTTTGTTATACCATTTAAATTTTGGGCTTTTATCTCTTTCTGTTTATTTGTAATTTTTGTTTAAAAAGCAATTAATTGAGTTAAGCTCATTGTCTTAAAAGAGTCTTAAAGAGGACAACATTATCCAACAAATAAATGTTGGGTTCGTAACCTCTCTGGTATATATGTTTTCCTTTTTAAGTGTGATGCTTGTTTAATTATTACTCTTGTTTAGATTAAACTACAATCATGTACCTTGTATGTTAGTGTAAGTTAATCTTTAATTATTTTTTCAAGAATATGAAAGCTAAGGTTCGGTGTAGGCGAGAAGGAAACTCTAATACCTTCTCTTTTTATACCCAGATCTCTTACTCTGAATCTCTTGCAAACTAAACCGATGACAAAAGATTTAGCCCATTCAATGTTAAATGCTTCAGTGTTAAATGGTGACTCCAAGTACCTGTTATCTTAACTTTGTGTTAAGACGACATGTCTCTCGAAAATGTCTATGCCATATACAATGAGATGTCCTAAACATAGTAAGTTTTAATTCTATACCAACTTATTTCGATCTGCACCCTCGTTCATTAATCTTTCTTTGAATGGAATAGCCTTTGATATATAGATAGAGTTGTGGGGAAGGCAAAAGGAGCGATACCTACACCTGTTAAAAAATACCTCTCTAATAATGGTACAATACCAAATTTTTTCCTCTTCAATACCGTCTGTTCCAAACCTACTGTACTACTACATATGGGAATGAGAAAGACTTATCTGGAGAAGAATCCATAAATCAAATTAAAAAGGTTTCATACATATTATACCTCACAAGCCTTGCAACATTGCAGTCTCTACAATTTATGCTGGTAAACATATGTTCACCAAGACAATAATTAAACATCTTGAAATATGTTTAGGCTTTGTGAGTTACAGATAATTTTTGGGATGTTTACCATTTGCTAGGATTGAGGGAACTGAAAGGAAGGGAACAGGAAGAGAGATGATTGGATATTATATATCTATTTAGTAGTTTTTCTTATAAAAACACTCTTATAATTTGATACAAATTAGAATTGTACCATAATTTATTAAAAGTATATTAATTCACTTTTAAACTTGAGACATGATTAGTTTAGATTGGTTAAAAAATTTCATAACAATCATTTGTTAAAAATTTAATGTAACGGTTTAAGATAACTTTCTTTCATATGATCTTTACGAAACATTTTGAATTTAAGAGTGTATTATTATATTTTTAATATAGAAGGGTAAAATTATAGTTTTATCAAATTATAAGGGTATTTTGTAATTTTTCTTTATTTTAATTTGAGATAAGAAGTAGATTAAAATTTGTGGGTGTTTAATAAGAGGAAAAAGTGGAGAAAATAAAATAAAATGGAAAACTAAACACGTGACAGCTCACGCCTTCTTGTGACCCGGGAATCTTGCATTAAACGCTCATGTCGCAGTCCTAAAATGTGACAAAAACAGATAGGCCTAACTTTTTTGGCCCATTAGGAGTCAATTAATGTTTAGTCATTAGCCTTTTTGCCCATTTGGAGTGAACTAAATGGTTTCGTGATAAAATCTTTCCGTTATTGTTGTTGTTTTTGTTATTAGGTTTTTACATTTTGTCATGTGTTTTAATTTTTTTATATATTTTATAAGTAATTTGTTTATTTATTGTATTTTAAATATATGTTTAATAAGTTTTTTTAGTGATAATTCTGACGAAATTAATATCGATACATAAAAATATTGATTATTAAATAAGATAAGATTTTTGTGTAGGTTAGTATCAATTTTGATCAAGATTTTTATATGCACAATATCAATTTCGTTATAATTATCATCAAAAATATTTTTAAAACACATATCTAAAATATAAAAAATAAATTGATGGTTTTAAAATTTAAAAAAAATAATAAAATGTAAAAATCATTAATGATAATAGCCATAGATTTTTTCCAAAATAAATAATAAATGTCATTTCTAAGTAAAAATTACCAGAAAGCTACGATTGGGTTTGGGTTTGGGCTTGGGCTTGGGCCTTAAGCCGAATGGAGTAGTAAATAAGGTCTCCATATTTCTTATATTATAAATACCCTTTTACTTCCAATCAGGTCAGCTCCTCCTCCAGGCTCCAGCTTGTAGTTTCATCTGTATATTTGCTGATTTGCATCCCTCCAGTCAAGTGGTCTGTTGATGCCTTATATCGTTCGGTGCTGACGTGGTGGGTTGAGCTGGTATGGACTGGGATCCGCGCGTCTTGTAAGCTGGGCTCGGCCCGGAAGATGATTCAGCCTAGGTCCTGCACAAGTGACAAGCACGAATTGAAGGCCCTCGGAAGGAGGGGAGGGGGAGACCTCCGAAGACGCTCCGATACTTAAGTTAGCATGAATTCGAGGGAGGAGTCGCGGGTTCGAGAGAAGACCCGAGGACTCTTTAGAAAATCAAGTGGGGTGTGTGTATGCGTTTACCTTCTTCCTCCCTCCGGTGTGTCCATACCTTGGCCTATTTATAGTCGTCTGCTGGTGGAGAGGATATGATTGCGAGCCTAGGAGAAAGGACACCGTAGAGCGGTCGTAGGGTGGCGGGCGGCCATAGGGTTGTGGAGTGGCTAGTCCCTGTATGATGGCTAGTGTTGATAGGGGAGATCTTGGTGTGGGTGGGCTGGGTTATTCTTCGTGGGTTTGGGGATTCTAGATGGGCCGTGGAGCATACTTGATTGTTTGTCCGGGCCGGAGTTTTCTTTGAGTCAGCTGGGCTGGGTCACCCTTCCGGGGGTCCGAACTTAGCTGGGCCGTAGGTTTGAGACTGGTCTGGCGTTTGCTTGGGCTAGAACAAACTTACCTAGCCTGGTGTTTGTTTTGGGCCTTGGTGTCTGCTTGGGCCAGTGTTTGTTTGGGCCAGTGTTTTTTAGGCCCTATCACAGGCCCCCCACTTCCTGGAGTTCATTTATGTGGTCCGGGAAGTATTTCTTGGGCCGGGCTACTCACGGAGGTTGAGTGGGCTCGCCTGTGGATCGTCGTTTTACGGGAGGCGAAAAGTTTCAGCGGATGACGAAGAGCCCTCCCCGGATCGCGAGGTCAATAAGTGGTTTAAGTGGTGCCCCTTGGGAAACGGACAATCATTTTTGGAAGGTAGGAAACTGCCTGGAGAAGCGAAGAGTCTTTCTCGAAAATTGTGGGTTTGTTTCGTTTTCCGTTTTTGGTATTTATTGTTTCGTGAAGTGTGTTTCCTCGCCTTATAAATAGGGTCCTCTGGCACTCTTTGTTTCAAACGGAAAAAGTGTGCTTTCTAAAATGAAGAGAGAAAAGCATTTTTTGAGGATAGCCATCACGGCGCTTTAATTAAGGTTCGGGTTTCTTCCTGACTCCGAATGGAGACACGGGCTTCTTCCAGACTCCGAAGGGAATGGAGAGAAGGGAGTGCCGTGTCTCTGGATGGTGGGATTCCCTCATGCCCTGGCTTACGAGGAACGGAAGAAGAAGAGGGGTGTGGCTGCAAACTCCTAAGAAGTAAAGAGTAAGGCTGCAGCTCCTCTTCCGGCAGTTATTCTGGTGATAGTAAGATTAGGAGAAATGCTGTCACTAGTTTCTTGCAAGCTGGCGAGGGTTTTCCTGAACCTGGGGCTGATCATAGACCACACTTTCAGTCTCAGGTTCGGCCCACGAAGTTTTAGGGTTCGCGCCGGGGGCTCTTCAGTCTGAAGTGGGTGAAGAAGTTCGTGACCGTTGCTGCCTGGAACTTTTTGGTTTTCATTATTTTCTTTGTACTTCGAGGCCGTTAGGGTCCTCTTTTATTTGTACTTCGAGGTCGTTAGTTGTAAATGGTTGTAATCCATTAACATCAATAAATTACCCCTTTTTTAAATATTCGTGTTTTTGTATGAGTTCCTTCCTCTCGATACTTGTTTAAATTTGATGGCAAACTTAATGGGACGAAAAGAGAGGGGGTCCAAAGCCCCCGTAATTGGAGATTCGACCGAGCGTTGATGGGGCTCGGATTTCCTAGAGAATTCTGTCGAGCGTGAGCAGGGCAGCTTATACGCTCGGACTTATTTGGATATTCGACCGAGCGTTGACGGGGCTCAAATTTCTTGGAGAAATTGTTCGAGCGTGAGCAGAGCAGCTCATATGCTCGGACTTATTTGGAGATTCGACCGAGCGTTGACGAGGCTCGGATTTCCTGGAGAAATTGGCCGAGCGTGAGCAGAGTAGCTCATACGCTCGGACTTATTTGGAGATTCGACCGAGCGTTGATGGGGCTCGGATTTCCTGGGGAAATTGGCTGAGCGTGAGCAGAGCAGCTCATACGCTCGGACTTATTTGGAGATTCGACCGAACGTTGACGGGGCTCGTATTTCCTGGAGAAATTGGCCGAGCGTGAGCAGAGCAGCTCATATGCTTGGACTTATTTGGAGATTCGACCGAGCGTTGACGGGGCTTGGATTTCCTGGAGAAATTGGTCGAGCGTGAGCAGAGCAGCTCATACGCTCGGACTTATTTGGAGATTCGATCGAGCGTTGATGGGGCTCGGATTTCCTGGAGAAATTGGCCGAGCGTGAACAAAACAGCTCATGCGCTCGGACTTATTGGGAGATTCGACTGAGCGTTGACGGGGCTCGGATTTCCGGGAGAAATTGGCCGAGCGTGAGCAGAGCAGCTCATACGCTCGGACTTATTTGGAGATTCGACCGAGCGTTGATGGGGCTCGGATTTCCTGGAGAAATTGACCGAGCGTGAGCAGAGCAGCTCATACGCTCGAACTTATTTGGAGATTCGACCGAGCGTTGTCGGAGCTCGGATTTCCTGGAGAAATTGGCCGAGCGTGAGCAGAGCAGCTCATACGCTCGGACTTATTTGGAGATTTGACCGAGCGTTGTCGAGGCTCGGATTTCCTGGAGAAATTGGCCGAGCGTGAGCAGAGCAGCTCATACGCTCGGACTTATTAGGAGATTCGACCGAGCGTTGACGGGGCTCGGATTTTCTGGAGAAATTAGCCGAGCGTGAGCAGAGTAGCTCATACACTCAGACTTATTTGGAGATTCGACCGAGTGTTGTCGGGGCTCGGATTTCTTGGAGAAATTGACCGAGCGTGAGCAGAGCAGCTCATACACTCGGACTTATTTGGAGATTCGACCGAGCGTTGTCGGGGCTCGGATTTCCTGGAGAAATTGGCAGAGCGTGAGCTTTTAGTCACTTTAGGCCTACCAGATGGTCACGATTTTCTTCTACATGTGTGGGCCTTTTGGCCTACTTTAGGTCTATTAAGTAGATGTGATGAATCGCGACACTTGACAGGAATGACGGCATGTTAGGTTAAGCAGAGGTTGCGCCCTAGTGACAGCTGGCACCTACATTACAGGGCGTCGCCTGGGGAACCTGAAATGGCCCCTAAGAAACTGTAAAGGACGCGTCCGTTCAACTGACGTGTGACTTGATTACCTCGTTTTTGCTGCCCCAACCCCTATAAGAAGAGGTATCCCCTCTCTTCAGTTTTCACTTCGCATTTTTGGGAGATTTTGAGGGTTTTGGTTCTCCTAGTGAGTCTGAGAGCGCTCGGCATTGCTTAGGAGTTTTTCACTAAAATTTTCCTCCTTTTCTTGGTGAGCAATGTCTGTCGGTAGTGATTCTAGCGGAGCCCTGTCCAGGGAGCTGGGTGAAGCCATGGGTGTTTCGTCCAGCGAAGGGGTTGCTTCTCGCGAAGTGACTTCTGGGGGTGTAGGCTGGGCCTTAGTCCCGTACGCGAGAGACAGAGGGGAGGAGCAGGGGTCCGAATCATCAAGGGGAGAAGAGGACCTAGCCCTTGCCTCTATGAGGGATGAGGCCCGAGACACAGAGAGAGAGGAATGGGTGTTCGAAGCGAACTCCGTTCCTAGCACTGTGGCGGGATCCAACCTTTTAAGGATGAGGGTTAAATATAGGATCCCTATTGATTTTAACAAGAGGGCCCCCGAGGGTGGAGAGAGAGCTTGCGATGTTCTGTCCAGCCGGCAACCATTTGAGCTGTGCCTCTACGAGCATCAGCTTAAGGCGGGGCTCAGGCTTCCTCTCCACCCGTTCCTCTGCTTAATACTTAGATACTTCGGTATTGCGTTAAGCCAGCTGGTGCCCAATTCGGTTTGACTGATTCTGGCATTCATTACTGTATGCCAGAAGGTAGGGGGTGATGAACATAAACGTGTTCAAAGCCCATTTTCAACTTGCCCGTTTAGGACAATCGGGCTGGGTCATCGTCAGTTTGAGGCGGGGGAAGAGCATTTTAAAGGAGAAGCCTTCCTCAATCAAGGGATGGAAGGGGGGCTTCTTTTTTGTCCAGTCTACCGAAAGTTTCGACGTTCCCCTCACTTGGGGCTTAGAGCATGTTGGCAAATGCAAGAGGCCACACCTCTCCCTACGAGAGGAGGAAACTCTGAGGGCAATACTGGCCGTGCCTTTGGAGATCGATGTTCTTGGAGACAATGAGGAACTCCACAGGCGCGGCCTGTGCCCTCCTCGCCTTCCCTCGCGCCTCTTCCATGGTAGTCGCTGGCTCGTCGACTTATAGGAATTTTTATTTATTTTTTCAAGTTTTTAATGCCCCCTCTTTTTTTTGTGCAGATATGGAGATGGCAACGATGGCCAAGCAGCTGGCTCGCGAGAAGAAGAAGGCAGCCGAAGCTAGCGGTTCTGGGCAGAGAAAGAAAGCTAAGTTTCCGACCGTGGCTCTGAAGCCGGTGGATACCCTCCCAGACCTTCGGTGGACCCTTCTCCTTCAGTGGCTTCCTTGCCTCGGGAAGGATCTGAGATGGCTCCTCTTTTCACTCCCCGGTGGGCTCTGAGAATGTATGACTCGGTGTTTTCCAGCACCAAGGTCGCTTGAGAGCATTTGGTGCTGGGGATCCCTCCTCGCGATAAGGCGGAGATTCTATCGAAGCCTTTAGAGTTGCTATGTTCAGCGGCGGAGGTCGCTTCCTCTCAAGTCGGGGTTCTTCATAGGATGCTTTCCCGGCATACCTTGGAGATAACGGACCGCTTGTCCAAGACCGAGCTTAAGCTGAAGGAGTCTGAGGACATTGCGCATGACCTGACCATTTCCCTTGAGACATCGGAGACGGAGAGGGAGAGGGAGAGGGAAGAGCCAATTTTTGACAGGGATCATCACCGTCGGACTGCAGAGGTCCTGAGAGAGGAGCTAGATGAAGTTCGACGTTGTTTCGCGGAAAATGAGGCTTCTCTGACAAAGGAATGGGCAGTTCAGTACCTCTAAGGTTTCGAGGAAGCTAAGAGGAGGGTGACGCTTCTTTTCCCGGGGTTGGATTTCTCAAGTCTCGATCTGGCAAGCGACTCCGGAGCCTCTAGTGCGGATTCTTCAGGAGGAGAAGGTGGTGCAGCTATCCAGGCTGAGGGTCAGGATGGCACGGGTGAAGCCTTGCCTGCCCCAAGTGGGGAGGTGGGGGAAGCGCAAGCTGGAGGGGAAAGCGAGGCCCAGTCCTGAGCCAACTGCGAGGTTTTTGGGGCCTCGATTGTACCCAAATAGTTATTTGTATTAAAGGCCAACAGTGCCTTCTCTTTGTATCTTTCTTCCTATGAATAAAGTAAAGAAGTTTCAGAATTTCAAATTCTTTATTTATTTTCGTGCTTTCACATTTCATTGGTAGAAACTACGGAGGTTCTCCGTGTTCCAGGTGCGAGGAACGGGCTTCCCTTCCATGTCTTCTAGCTCATAGATGCCTATCCTGCAGACCCTTCGAACCTTGTAAGGTCCTTCCCAATTCGAGACCAACTTACCCGTGTGTCGAGGGCGTGAGACTTCACTCTTCCGGAGGACGAGGTCATTAAGTTTGAAGGGTTTGTTCTGTACCCGGGAGTTATAGTACCGAGCGACCCTTTGCTGATAGTTTGCGAGGCGAATTTGGGCTTTGTCTCTGGCTTCTTCAACTAGATCTAAGTTCATTTTTAACCCTTCTTCGTTGCTGCCTGGCTCAAAACACTGTACTCGGAGTGATGGGATCCCGATTTCGAGAGGAATGATGGCTTTTGAACTGTACGTCATGAAAAAGAGGGTTTCGCCTGTTAGTTTCCGGGCCGTTGTCCGATAGGCCCAAAGGATGTTGTGGAGCTGTTCTACCCAACGATTGTCCGTCTCGTCGAGTCTTCTCCTGATTCCTTGGAGGAGCATCCTGTTGGTTACTTTAGCCTGGCCATTGGCTTGCGGGTACCCCACAGAGGAGAACCGATGGTTAATATGGAGGTCGTTGCAAAATGTTTTGAATCGGGAGCTGTCGAACTGCTTTCCATTATCGGTGATCAGCACGCGAGGGATCCCGAAGCGGCATACTATCGACTTCCAAACGAAGTTCCTGGTTTGGTGATCCGTGATGCTTGCCAATGGCTCGGCCTGGACCTATTTTGTGAAGTAGTGAATGGCCACAATGAGGTGCTTCTTCTGCCCAACGGACGTTGGGAAAGTGCCCATGAGATCCATCTCCCACATGGCGAAGGGGAGGGGACTAGTGATGGAGACGAGGGGGTTAGCAGGTCGATGCGATGTCGGAGACCATCGCTGACAATTTTCGCATTTCTTGACCAAACTTGCCGCGTCATCTTTTACCGTGGGCCAGTAATACCCCTAACGGAGGATTTTGAAGGCTAAGGCCCGAACCCCAAGGTGGTTTCCACATATCCCTTCGTGGACCTCTCGGAGTGCATAGTCTGCCTCTCTTGGTCCGAGGCATCGTAGATACGGTGTAGTTAGACCCCTTTTGTATAATTGCCCTTCCATAAGGGTGTAACGCGAGGCACGGGATATCACCTTTCTGGCTTGATCCTTGGGATCAGGTACGGTACCATCTTTTAGATACTTGAGAATGGGGTCCATCCACGAGAATTCTTCTTCCACTGGCAGGATCGGGGCTTCATCTATACTTGGGGCAGGAAGAGTTTCCTGATAGACAGCTCGACTAGGCACCAGTTGTTGAGAGGAGGCCAGATTAGCCAGGGCATCTACCTTAGAGTTTTTGGCTCGGGGAATCTGAGTTATCCGAAATGTTTTGAACAGGGTAATTGACTTTTTCACCTTTTGAAGATATCGGGAGAGCTTCTCGCCCCTGGCCTCGAATTCTTCCTGCACCTGGCTTACCACTAGTTGAGAGTCGCTGAACACTTCTAATGCTTCTACTGCTAGTGCCTTGGCTAACCTCAGTCCAGCCAAAAGGGCTTCATATTCTGCTTCGTTATTGGAGGCCTTGAATCCGAACCTCAATGCATATGCAATGGTGAAACCCTCCGGGTTGCAGAGGATGAGTCATGCCCCGCTCCCTAGTGAATTCGAGGATCCATCCACATGGAGGCTCCATCCCAGAGGGGGACCGTCGTTTAGATATGCTTCTGGTTCGTCCAGGATTATGGGCAAAATTGTCTCCATGATAAAGTCGGTCAGGGCTTGGGCCTTGATAGATTGCCTCGGACGATAGCGGATATCAAATTCCCCTAGCTCGACTGCCCATTTTACCATTCTTCCTGAAGCGCTCGGATTATGGAAGACTTGCCTCAAGGGTTGGTCCGTAAAAAGGACGATAGTGTGTTCTTGAAAATACGGTCGGAGTTTTCGGGCGGCTATTAC
The DNA here is from genome assembly GCA_023935145.1 of Bretschneidera sinensis. Taxonomy (NCBI): domain Eukaryota; kingdom Viridiplantae; phylum Streptophyta; class Magnoliopsida; order Brassicales; family Akaniaceae; genus Bretschneidera; species Bretschneidera sinensis. Next base: position 140,575,234 of record CM043699.1, read on the forward strand.
CAGAGCGTAAGCCATTTTTTCAATAGGAGGGTACCTCATCTCGGCCTCATAGAGAATTCGGCTGACGTAGTAGATGGGCTTCTGGATACCCTCTTCTTCTCGTACCAGGACAGATGCCACAGTGCTTGGTCCGGCAGACAGGTAAAGGAAGAGCTCTTCGTTTAGGAGTGGTTTGGTCAGGAGGGATGGCGAACTCAGGTACCTTTTTAGGTCTTCAAACGCCTCTTGGCAGCTCTCGGACCAGGCAAAGTTTTTTGCCTTTTTGATAGCCTGAAAGAAAAGGAGGCATCTTTCCGCCGATTTAGACATGAAACGGTTCAGGGCTGCAACTCGTCCGGTGAGTCGCTGGACTTCTTTCACTGACCTGGGAGGGGTCATGTTGAGGATAGCTTCTATCTTCTCTGTGTTGACCTCTATCCCTCTCTAAGTGACTATGAAACCTAGGAACTTGTCTCCGGTTACCCCAAAGGCACACTTAGACGGATTCAACCTCATATTATGCTTGTGCAGGACTCTGAAGGCCTCCTCCAGATCGGAATGGTGGTTTCGCGCCTCAGGGCTTTTAACCAGCATGTCGTCCACGTAGACTTCCATATTCCTCCCAATCTGTCTTTGGAATATTCTGTTCACCAACCTCTGGTAGGTTGCTCCAGCATTCTTCAGCCCAAAAAGCATTACCTTGTAGCAGTATAACCCTCGCTCGGTGACAAAGGCGGTTTTTTCTTGATCAGACTTACGCATGAAGATCTGATTGTAACCAGAGTAGGCGTCCATGAAATAGAGGAGTTCATGCCCTGAGGTGGCATCCACCATTTGATCGATCCAGGGAAGAAAGAAGCTATCCTTAGGGCAAGCTTTGTTTAAGTTGGTGAAATCAATGCAGATGCGCCACTTTCCACTGGCTTTCTTGACCATAACCACATTGAATATCCACTCAGGATACCATGCTTCTTTAATGAAACCGGCTTCCAGCAACTTGTCCACCTCGGCGTTGATGGCCACCTGACGCTTTGGGGCAAAGGACCTCTTCTTCTGAATGACTGGTTTGTATTCGGGGTCTACATTTAGGTGGTGCTCAATGGTTTCAGGATTAACCCCTGGCATGTCTGATGCTGACCAGGCGAACAGATCTTGGTTCCTCCGAAGGAGGCGGAGGAGTTATTCTCTGGCCTCCTTTGAGAGGTTTTCTCCTACTTGTATAGTCTTGGTGGGGTCTTCTCCTAGGAGTACAGCGGTCAGTTCTTTAGTAGGTCGGCCTCTGGGTGCCTTCATTTCGTCACGCAGGTCTTCAACTTCAAGTGGTAGGGCCTCGGTCTTTTTCCCTTCTCTGATGGCGCTCAGGTAGCAGGACCGAGAGGCTCTCTGATCCCCCTTTAGCACCCCTAAACCTTTGCTAGTGGGGAACTTGACCTTCAGGTGATAGGTCGAGACGACGGCCTTTAGCCAATTGAAGGTGGGACGCCCAATTATCATGTTATAGGAGGAGGGTTGTTTTACCACAAGGAACGTAGTTCGTACAGTGGATGTTCTTGGTACTGTCCCTGCTGTTACCGGGAGGACTATGCTTCTTTCTGGGAAGACTGGGGATCCTACGAAGCCGTAGAGGGAGGCAGGGGCAGGTTCTAGACGTCCCTCCTTCAGTTCCATGCGCTGATAGGTATCGTGAAACAGTATGTCAGCGGAGCTCCCGTTGTCGATTAGAACTCGCTATATCTCGCAATTGGCCACTAGGAGCGCGACTACTACAGCATCATCATGAGGAATCTGCACGTCCCCCAGGTCATCCTCCGTGAAAGAGATCACCGACTCTGTTTTCCTTTTCTTGTGGGGGCCACTGACTGAGGCCACGGCCCTGGCATATGCTTTTCCGCTCTGCCCCGAATTCCCTCCAGCAGCCGGCCCTCCACAAATTGTTTTGATGATTCGGGTGGTTCCGGGTACCTCCTCCTCCTTCGGCGGGACCTCTCCTATTCCGCCCTGGGGTTTCTCCGAGTATTCGGCCTCTCTTGCCAGTGTTGATAAGGGCATCTATCATCCCTCCTTGGTGACACAGGGTTTTCATGTCTTCGAGGCCCAGTGAACTCCTTCAGGTGCCCTCGGTTAATGAGTTTCTCAATCTGTTCCTTCAGGTCGTGGCACTCTTCCGTGTCGTGGCCACGGTTTTGGTGGAACCGGCACCACTTCTTGGGGTCTCCTCCAATGGGCTTCTTGGGTGGCCACTGTAGGACAGACTTGTCTTGAAGCTGCATGAGGACGTCGGTCCTAGTAGTGTTGAGAGGAGTGAAGTTGTCGACCCGAGGGTGGGGCCTATACCTGTTCTCTTGATAAGGTTTTTTGGCCCTTTCCTTCTGAAGAGCAGGGTCTTTCCTTTTTCTTTCGGTTTCTCCTTCTCTTTCTCTTCTGAAGGCTTGATCGTCCTCCGCCAGCATGTACTTTTCTGCCCGGGCTAAGATTTCGTTCATGTCTCGGGGCAGGAGCCGAGTTAGCTTGGAGCTAAAGATTCCCGACCTCAATCCGTTCTTGAAGGCCATCACCTGGATGTTAAGATCAAGGTCTGGAATTTCCCAAGCTACTGTGTTGAACCTGGAAATGTAAGCCAGAAGCCTTTCCCCCTTATGCTGAATAATGTTGAAGAAGCTTTCTGAGGTTTTCTTGGGCCCCTTGCTGCTGAGGAAGTGGGAAGCGAAAGCATAGCTGAGTTCTTTGAAATTACTAATGGTTCCTGGCTTTAACCGCGAGTACCAAGTGCCCGCCGCCTTTTCAAGAGTCAAGGGAAAGGCGCAGCACATGATCTGATCTGAGTGCCGATGCAGCACCATCGTCGTTTTATAGTGTTGGAGGTGGTTCATTGGATCCGTGGTCCCGTCATACATTCTGACCTGGGGCATCCTGAAGTTTGGCGGGAGAGGGGTTTCTAGGACGCCTTCCGTGAAAGGGGGGTCTTGGACGCAGAGTTCGTCCATAATACTGAGATTCTTGTATCTCAGAGCCGAGTCTATTCTTTTCTGCATTTCCTCGAATCGTCTGTCGAGGCTGGGGTTGCCCTTTGAGGTGGAACTTTCTTTGGGCCTGCTATGGTGCGGTGAAGGCTCAGTGCGGGGCTGGTCATGTGTTAGGTCATTCCTGCCTGACGACTCGGCCTCTCCCGGAGCTTGGTGAGAAGGGTATAAAGGCTGTCGGCCCCCTTCCCGGACTTGAGCCGCCAGATTGGTTATCATTCTGGACAGTTCTAGGAACTGAACTTGGGTTGCCGGAGCTTGGAGGTAGGCAGGGGCTCCCTCGCCGTCCGAGGAGTCGGTTTCAGCAAGGTGGGGACGCTGTTCCCTGGCGGGGGTGGTGTGCTCTGAGATTGCCGAAAATCCAGATACGGATCGGTTACCGTGAACTTCGCCTTGGATGGGAGCCGAGCACGCAGCCGGGGCTTCTTTGTTGGCTCTCCTAGCACCGTTCCTTGGTGGCATCGCGACAGATGAGTTCTTTCACTTCTTCGCTTCTATTGTAGCGAGAGATTGTTGGTTTCCCACAGACGGCGCCAATCTGTTGATGCCTTATATCGTTCGGTGCTGATGTGGTGGGTTGAGCTGGTATGGACTGGGATCCACGCATCTTGTGAGCTGGGCTCGGCCCGGAAGATGATTCAGCCTAGGTCCTGCACAAGTGACAAGCACGAATTGAAGGCCCTCGGAATTGAAGGCCCTCGGAAGGAGGGGAGGGGGAGACCTCCGAAGGCGCTTCGATGCTTAAGTTAGCATGAATTCGAGGGAGGAGTCGCGGGTTCGAGAGAAGAACCGAGGACTCTTTAGAAAATCAAGTGGGGTGTGTGTATGCGTTTACCTTCTTCCTCCCTCTGGTGTGTCCATACCTTGGCCTATTTATAGTCGTCTGCTGGTGGAGAGGATATGATTACGAGCCTAGGAGAGGGGACACCGTAGGGCGGCCGTAGGGTGGCGGGCGGCCATAGGGTTGTGGAGTGGCTAGTCCCTGTATGATGGCTAGTGTTGATAGGGGAGATCTTGGTGTGGGTCGGCTGGGTTATTCTTCGTGGGTTTGGGGATTCTAGATGGGCCATGGAGCATACTTGATTGTTTGTCCGGGCTGGAGTTTTCTTTGAGTCAGCTGGGCTAGGTCACCCTTCCAGGGGTCCGAACTTAGCTGGGCCGTAGGTTTGAGACTGGTCTGACGTTTGCTTAGGCTAGAACAAGCTTATTGAGCCTGATGTTTGTTTTGAGCCTTGGTGTTTGCTTGGGCCAATGTTTGTTTGGGCCAGTATTTTTTAGGCCCATCATGATCAACCATTCATTCTCTCGAAATTCACAAGAACCAAGCTGTTCATTTAGAAAGAAAAAAAATTCTGTCCTTTTATTCAAATGAACCCACAACAGCAACAACAGAAATCCCAAGTAGTAGCGGACCTTCCGGTTCCAGTGCCGGCGCCAGTCCGCATCCAGCCGTTGTCCCCACGTCTCCCTATTACAACGGCGACCCCTACTGCGGGGGCCCAGCGGCGGATTGCGATCGCCGTTGATCTGAGCGATGAGAGCGCTTACGCTGTCCGATGGGCAGTACAGAACTACCTCCGACCGGGCGACGACGTCATCCTCCTCCATGTGCGTCCCACCAGCGTACTATACGGCGCCAACTGGGGCTCTGTAAAGCTCCAAATCAACAACAGCAATAATTACGATGATGCCACCACAACAACCACCTCCGGCGAAGAAGACGAGACGCAGCATAAGCTGGAGGAAGATTTCCAAAATTTCACCACCACAAAGGCCAACACTCTGGCGCAGCCTTTAGTGGAGGCGCAGATTCCATTCAAGATACACATCGTGAAGGATCACGACATGCAGGAGAGGCTGTGCTTGGAGGTGGAGAGGTTAGGGCTGAGCACCGTGATAATGGGGAGCAGGGGGTTCGGTGCGGCGAGGAGGAGCGGAAAGTTTGGGAAGCTGGGAAGTGTAAGTGACTACTGCGTCCACCACTGTATCTGCCCCGTCGTGGTCGTCAGGTATCCCGACGAGAAGGACGGCGATCGTTGCGAGGGCGAGAGCCAGGCCGCTGCGGCGGTGTTTGGGGAGGATACGGAGCTGCATCCGGTGCCCGAGGAGGAGCAGGAGTATCATGATGCCGAGGACTGATCAATGTGAGTTTTACTCCCTTTATTTACCTTTTTATTTAATTATTGATGTTTAGTTGTGTTTGTAATTGTATACACAAATTATGCCTTCATAGATGACAATTTTTGTTGTCGTTGTCCGTTGTGTGGTGTGGGCCTGAGGTTCTCTGAGTTGTTTGTTTGAAGTTATTATTAATGGTAAATATGGTGCACTTGGTGATTAGAAGTAATAAAGCTTTAAACTCTGGCTGGTTAGAAATTCTTGGTTAGACTCCGAATGTGGACTACACCAATCATGTTTCACCCTTTTAAAAAATTGCAGGTTCCAAAATCTCATCTATTGGCAGCTCATGATTTATTTAGTAAATTAGGCTGGTAATTTTGAAGACTCATAAGAGTCAAATTTATCAAATCTATATGATTTTAAATGTTTCCCAAGAATGGAATAGTCGACATTTCACTTTTAGATGTCCCCTGGTAACTTCAAAATGAGGTTCTTTTCTTAAAATGCACGTATGCTCGGTTTGTCATGTTGAAATTGTTTGATCTTATTAATTTTCTCGTCCCAAAGTGTCATATTTGGAATACCAGGTCTAATGCATTTGCTCAAATGTTTGAGAACAATTTGGCTTTTCGTCATGCTTCGGTTCAATCTCAGAGTAAACTCACTACTTAAATGAAGGATTGTGACTTTGTCAATACCCACTCTCTAAAAGATGGGAAAGGATTCCATAGTTTTTAAGTTTTTTCTTCTCGTTTCTTTTTTTTTATTTGTGATGATGACAACAAGGATCAAACCTGGGAAATGCCCCCACAACGAGGGAGGTATGGCTGCTTTACAAAGATAACACCTATTAACTAACACCTTCCCTCTTTTTTTAAAGATTATCAATAGGTGTTATCTTTCTAAAGAGGTGGTCGGATCCATCTATCATCATCTTTTGGAATGGTCCTTCACTAGGCATTCATGAGAGATGGCTTTTAGTTTGGTGAGAATCCGTTGGGTGGCTGCCGGTTCAGTTCAAGACGAGGTGTGGGTTTGGTGTGGGATAAGAGGCTCAAAACATAGGAGGGAAGCTTACTGTTTGATCCCCTTTCCATTTCTTGGGTTATTTGGCATGAACAAAATATGAGAGTTTTTCATTGAAAGGAAAAACCACTGGCCATAATTAAGGATGGGTGGTTTACATATTTTTGGGTTTTGATTTAATGGGATTTTTTTTTTTTTTTTTTTGTAAATGATGAAGATATCATAGATCTCTTTAAAATTCGATCTTATAGATAGCTTTTTGTACGTGGGTTGCATCATTTTGGTGCCCTTGATTTATAAACTTCTTTTTTTCTTATAAAAGAAATAATATTCATATATAAAAATAAGAATGAAATCCTTATATTGATAAAAAAATATATATATTATAATTTTATAATACTATAAAAATAATAATGGTAATAGCATAATATTATACATAGTAGTATAAATGTATAATATTAATCTCTTATATTTATACTTGTCAAAAAGAAAATCTCATGTAAACCTAAAAATTAATTAGTACTATTCAATTGATATGGTATTATAGTTATATACAAATATGTAATAAATAGAATATATAATTACCAAATACATTGTATAATATAATAAATAGAATATATTATTCAATTGAATAATATATAAAAAAACATTGTATAATATAATAATCTAATAATATAATATAATATCATTGCAATTATGGAATAAGGCCATTATTGAATTTTTTTTAAAATTATTACCAAATTACTGAGAATGTGATGCAAACTAAACATGGTTCTCTAACATTACCGGTTATTGGTCATCAGATTATCTTGCGAACCAAACAACGTAATCTCAAATAATGGGTGATATGATTCTGGAAATAGGATTACTGAATAATCCGAGATTACCCCTAATCTTAGATTACTTGAATTCAGATTCTATTCGACTGGTATCTCTGATTTGATACTGACATATGATAATGCTCGTCTTATATAAATTATTTTCATTCTTCACATTGATCTTTGTAGAAGTCAGTGTGCTGGTACATTTTATCCCATATTGAAGGATGTCAATTGATGATGTGCCTCATTAAATATGATTTTCCTATCTTATACTGCTGATGTATTCAGATCATTATCATATTTTATACAAGTTCTTCTGAAGGCCATAATACGATGTGCTTTTATTTTTTCTGTTCAGATGAGGTCTTATCTAGTCTTTTCGTCTTACTCTTGTATGTCTTATTAGCAGATGCTTAACAAGTGCTCATTGCAGTGGCAAGCTATTCCTGAATTCAGGTATGTGATTTCAGTTAAGTTAATTTTGCTGATCATGTTCTGCTGTTTTCATGTGGATTTTTTTATTAATTGTTATTTCAATCTTAAAATCTTCATTTCTTCTTGTTCTTTATCTCCTAAGATTTTTACAGTCATGTTTAATCTCTTTTTCAAAGAGAGTTCTTAAGGAATTCAACATATTTACTATCTGTAAATCCAAGAGACTTTGTGTATCCTGAATGATATTTGTCTGTAACCCATTAACTGACTCCTTATGAAGTGGGGATAAATAAAACCTTAAGGAAAACGATTCCTAACGTGCGACAAAGTTTCAAGTTGGTTTTCTTTCAATTTCATTTATTTCCTGTCTTTGATTCCTACTCTAGAAAATGAATCAACATTTTTAATAATTTCAATATCTTAAAGCAATTTTACAACTTATTTACCAAACACATCACTTAATTTGGCAACATTTTTAATAAAATTTTACCAAAAGTCAAACAACTTTTACATCCACAGCACTTGTATCTAAAACTATTTTAGAATCATTTTTGAGTCCTACAATAGAATCAAAAGGTAAACCAAACAGGCTCTTAATGTTATTTTTTAATTGAAAAAATGACAATTTGAATTGAACTGAAATCTTATTCTCACATGGAAAAGATTCAACAAATTAAATTAAGCTCACGATACATGTATCTTCTTTATTCTAAAACTTTGATCTCATTTCGGTTACACATTTTTAATAAATAGAAATTTAATATAATCAAATGTTTTATTATTGTTTTTAATTCTCAATCTTCTTCCCATAGTTATATCATAGTCATATTTGAGGGAGTATTCTATATAATAAGAAAAGAATTAACCCACCCGATTTCAGTCCAAAATTACACGAAGTTGCGTTTTTGTCTTGCATCTCTGCGTGTCTTTGCATTTTCCTCATTACTTGGTTTTGCTTGATTTCACTTTACGTGGCACATAAGATTTTTCAATTGGATATTTGCAGAGTGCGTGCTGGTTTAATGTCAGAATGGCTGTCAAATCTTCCTTGAAAGAATCTACCCCTTCGAAATTCTTATGGAACGACTCAGAACAATGGAAAGAAATGCATTACTGTTTCAATCCACCATGGAAAGAAAATTAAAGCAATTCAAATTCAAATCCAAGAATTTAATAGTATCTCACATCCGAACAGTTAATGATTAAGTTGCCCTCATGAACTGTTAACACAGAGGTAGAGATGACGGAATAAACAAGGGTTGTGACTTGTAACTATAGGAATAGCAATAAGCAATTACATTTCTATGAAAGGCTTCCATTGAAATTTGCATACAACATGCTACCTGAAACAAAGCAGTCCAGTTGGAAAATACTTCTGACTTGCATAAGAAATTGCAAGACATTCATACACTGGACCAGATTGGAGTACGATTGACACATCCTTTTTTTTTTGGATAAATTAGTACGATTGACACATCCAAGCAGCTTGTCATGACCTATGAACTCTCTGATGATGTTTCTGCTTAATCTGGCTTGAGGATGAGTCGGTGAAGAAAACTATGCTCTCCTGGTTGTCGACAAGCACTTGCAGAGATCTTGGAACAGGAGGGATATTTACATCCAAAACACCCTCTAGGATTTGAACTACCTGAGTCATTGATGGCCTGTGATTTTCATCATCTTGGATGCACCAACAAGCCACTTTACAAATTCTTGAAAGCACTTGTGCATCGGCATTTCCACCCAGCCTGGGGTCTAATAGGGAAAGGAGATCACCATCTTGAGTTATGAGGTTTGCAGCACAAGTTGGGAAGAATTTAACTTTTCCATCTTTAGATTGCTGAGAGTTTCTCTTCCCTGATACAAACTCGAAAAGCATCATACCATAGCTGTAAACATCAGCTTTGGCTGTTACGGCCACTCCTGAAATCCATTCCGGTGCAAGATAGCCTCTTGTCCCTCTCATGGTCGTCAGGACCCTGCTGAACTCCCGCCCAACAAGCTTTGCCAAACCAAAATCAGCCACTTTTGGACAAATTTCAGCATCAAGGAGAATGTTCTCTGGCTTTATGTCACAGTGAATGATGCAGTCTCTGCATTTCTCATGGAGATAAACCAATCCTCTAGCTGTGCCCAGTGCAATTTGATATCTTGTTTTCCAGTCTAAAACTTTTGAATCCCTTTCATGGAGCAGATGAGAATCTAAAGAACGATTTGGCATGTAATCATAGACCAACAACTTTCTAGTGCCTTCTGAGCAGAACCCACGGAGCGGAACAAGATTGACATGCTGGATTGTCCCAATTGTGCTGACTTCTGATCTGAATTGCTTCTCTCCTTGGCTGATGCTTTCAAGCTTCTTCACAGCTATGACGCTTGAATCAGGCAAAGTCCCTTTGAAAACAGAACCAAAACTTCCTCCCCCCAATTTCTCTGAGAAATTCTTTGTTGCGTTTTGTAAATCTCTGTACCCAAATGCCACCAGTGAACCCTCTACTGCTTTTGTTGTGATCATTGTTCTCTTTCTTTGCCTTAAGATTACAAACACAAGAATACCTAGGAGAACTACTATTCCCACCGAGCCCACAACAGCACCAATAACAATTCCCTTGTTATTTTTAGGACTGGAAAACTCTGAAGCTGCTAGTCTGAGATCGAGTTGTCGCATTTTAAAGAGATCTTTATTCCAAATTGAACACTGGTTGCTTTCATAAGCATAAGCAAGGCAAGAACAGTTATTCAAGCAGATTAATTCACACTCACCTATGCTTCTTGCTGCCACAGTTTCACGATCTTCAGGCAAGTCCATGTTGGCAATAGCTAAAAACTTGTCTCTTTTTCCATTAGCTAGACTAGCATTGCCAATGCCACACTGCAGGTTGGTTTTCCTCTTACAACCCCCAGAATAATCCTTCAAGTCCCAATCCTTTTGCGACCTTGGCTCAAAACCTGTCAAACAATTACAGAACAGAGATTTCTCATTGCAACAGCCAAATGATCCGCAATAAGGATAAACCTCGCATTGTCGTGTCGGTTTTGACCAAAACATGCTCCACTGCTTGGGGTTCTCGAACCAAGTAAACTACTGAATATGTCCTGAAACACCCATAACAAATCGAGATGTGATGGATGAATTATAAAGAGAATATGTGAAATAGCTCTCGTTGTCGAGAACCAAGTAACCATCTGAGATCTTTAAGACTGAAGAAAACCTATCAGAAACAGGTATTTCTCTATTTGCCACCCAAACTATGGTCTGTTCAGACACTTTATTGTACCACATGCCTATGTAGTACTTTGAGGAGATAACTGGTTTGAAGAAACCCAGTTTAAAGATGCCACCAGCAGAGACGATGGTTTGGTCACCAGAGAGAGTCTGGTTTGCGGAGATTGTATCAGCTCCAGAGGAGACATGTGACTGGAGAGAAAAGCACATGAAGAGAACACAAAGTATGAACCATGGATTGTTCTTGATTTCCATGGTTTCTGCAGATACAAGATGGATATTTCAATGGACAAGAATAGGCGTATTATATGAGAGAGAGAGGGAAAGGGGAGTGGGACGACGGGTTTCAAATTGCTTTTGCTATATAATAATACCAGAAGAAACAAACGGCTGTTGTTATTCCCCGTCAAGTCAACCCAGCTTCCAGAAGGATCAGAACTGACTGCTGTGCCCTCTTTCCCGTAAAGCGATTTACTTCCAAACCATATAGTCAACATTTTATTTATTTTTTTTGTTGATAAAACGACCATAGCCATATAGTCATTCCAAGACCAGAAAGAGCCTCATCATAGGCATCAAAACCTTCATAATGGTTTCAATTGAATAAAAGCAAGATTTGAATGAAACTTAGTCTTTTTAGAACATATTTTTAATATATTAGTCATAAAAAATTAATTTTCTTTTCCTACAGCATCAGCAGCCACAATTAAAAAGGCAAGGCACAGTAAAAAAAAGATAAAACAATATAGACTCACCTTCGCGTGCACTATATTTTTAGGCGAAAAGTCAAATAGAGTTAAGCAATCCTCCACCAACCTCAACTTGGAATTTTGGAGTCTAAAACAGGGATCATCTCTGAGCAATTCAGCAAAAAATCCGAAGCCTTGATTCATTCATAAAACGTCATCCAATCTTAATCCACTACTGGTGGGGTCCATATATAAACCCAAATCTATCTATTATCTTCCTGTTCTTGGATCGAATGCAACTCAATCTCCATTAAAATTAATAGGCTCAATCAAGTCCACACGGCAACAAAACATGTTGACTGGAAATAGCTTTTTTTTTATAACTAAAGTCATATATAGCATGATCATAATAGAAAATTGTTAGATATATTGTAATTTTATTATTTTTAAAATTATTGAGTTGCAATTATTCACGTATTTTGAGTCAACAATTATGTAATTTAAAAGAGTGAAACTACTAAGATGTCTTATAAAGTGGGTTTCCCATTGACATTAAACTGTCATTCAGTATACGAGTGTGCATCGTACCATTTTCACTCGTTTTGCTTCGCTTGTCATCTCCTTCATGGAGCTCCACCACCCAAGAAAGACCAGATGACATGATTCCTATAGTCAGGCTCACTATATTAATTTCCTCTAGCGTGTGGATGCTAAAATTGTAACGAAGAACAGCTCGTCCTCTACCTATAGAAGTTTTAGCTTAGATAAATTGAACAACAAATATTTTGAAAATTTTAGAAGTGGTAAAATAAGTTGTCCAGTCTAGAAAGTATAAATGAAATGTGCAGATCAAAAGAAATTAAGCTAGTATTGAAAATATATTGATTTATATAAAGGTTAAGAGTACTTCACACGAACATAAGCTTGATATACATGGACACGATATGGACCGTGTATATTAGAATTTAATTACTTTAAAGTATTTCTTATTGGAGTGGGACTACTAAGATGTCTTATAGATCTCTTGTTAATTTTCAGTTAACTTGTGAATTAATAATATCACATTATTGAAATCAAACAACTCTGCGATTGAGTTTGTTCTTCACGTTATTTGATTTGAATTGTGGTTCCCGTGTAATTTGGAAAGATACATGTGAGTTAGATCAATTTATCTTTAGTTTTTTGTGTATATTGTTAGAATATATAAATCTTCTAATATTACTAATAGGCTTCCATTAGTTTGTAGAGTTTTGTATTTATAAAACGAACTGGATTGGGTTCCTGAGATGGACTTTGTGGGTTTGACATCTACTTGATCTCGTGAGTGGGCCAAATACACCTAATAGTTTTAGATGTGGTGTGGGCTTGACAAACCTAATGGGCTATAATGGGCGGTCTATTGAGTTTATTATAAATATGAGCTACTTTCTCTCTCCTCTCTTAACCTAAGTAAGTTTTCCTCGTTATAAAGCTGTCGTTGAGAGAAAGGAGAGGAAGAATCCTAGCTAGACAGTCTTGCACGCATTGGTCTATTAAGATCTATGTGGTGTTACTGGAATAATAATATGTCGCAAACATCAGGTATGTGATATTAAATAGATCAAAATTAGTATTATAATGCATGTAATAGATCCTTAGAATTATTAACATATACAATTTCTTGGTTACCGTCCTGCATCATTGTAACGACCCATCCCGGGTTGGCCTCCTCCGAGACGGTGTCATCACATTTTGAGAATCCCAGCACGACACATACATGCAACAATAAAAATAATACTAACAGAAATTTTTACTGTAACCCTCAACGAGGGAGGAACATCAATCTGATATTAATTTAGACATAATATACAATGTAAAATGCATGAATATTTACAAATAAAATTTTCATATTTCATTTTCTCATTTGTCTGAGGATGTTGACACGTTTGTGACTTACAGAAAATGATTTCGTCTGACTCTCAACGCACCAGATTATTTGTCATGTTTGCTACTTGAAATCATTGTACAATGAGTGGTGAGCTTCACAAGCTCAGTGAATTAAATTTACTAGAAGTACTCAATCTATATAAATAGTTTTTCAATATTAAATCAATTATATTTCACATAACTTAATAATAGCATTCAACTATCAATCTTTTCTTCTTATTTATTGGTTCACCTCAAGACCATCAATTATTTCATAATTACCTCGTAATGAGGTTCACACCATAAAGTCTACTATTTAGATGGTTCTTATCATGTCATACTTCTAGGTTTCTATTTCACCATAACTGTCTCTCTGTGAGATGCGTTCATTTATAAATAAATTCACAATAACACACAACACATTAGCATTTCAGTAATGAAAAAAATATTTAAAACAGATACAATGCATGAATTATTATTAGGGAACGTCTTCCTACATATCGATATGTTTTTATTATCTTAGACCAACCTCCTCCCTGTTCTTTTCTTTCCAACATATACCGACTGTCATGGTATTTATTTTCAACATATACCAGTTGTCACGGTGTCCATTTTATTTCCAGTATATATCGGCTGTCACGGTTTTTCAATTAGACCGGCCCCTTCCGGATTCTTTCGGTGCTTTTATTTAATGCATATGCATATAAACAATGATATGAAATATGCATATGAACAGTAATATAAAAACAACATGAATTCAAAATATTTAAATTGGTTATCCTAATTATTCTCAAATTTATTATTGCAATAAATTCACTAAATTCATCTCCTCATATATCACATCCACTTATTAACTATAACTCATCAAGAATTTTATGTATCACCATCATTATTAAATCGACTCATTATTCTAATAATATTTCTTTTCACATAATAATTCTCTACATGTCCGATATTCATATCATACCTATCAACCAAATTTTTATCTACAACCAAAGTATAAGCTAATAATTTATTTTAATATTATCACTAGATATTTGATTTTTATTTAGATTACTTAAAGTAAATCCAACTCACCACATATCACTTAGAGTTACCCGTGGATCATCTCTTTGCCTTTCCCATTCCTCTCGGTAATTTCCCCCCAGTTGCTGATCGTCGACATCTGACATAATATTTATATTAAATTTCTAATTTATTCTTCAATTCTTCATAAACCACACCCTTTGAAAATTCTCACTTTGAATTTCGAGAAATTTCATGTATGCTAAAAATTTAAAAATAAACATTACATTATTACCTTCTATTTTTTTTGATAGCTTCCCGTAGTTCTTTATAAAATTCTCTCATAAACTCCTTCAAAATTTTGCTTTTTCAACCTCTCTCTCGGTTCCCAAGTGTTTAAAAAAAAACGAGAATTGAAAGAAAACTTAAACGGAATTTGGAAATGAAGTAAATAACACACACTAAACTTGAGCATTACTCTGAATCCCATATTCTTTACTTGTGCCACGAAATAGCCAGGCATCCAACATGCAAAAGACTTGGCAGTAGGTTGCCACCTGCTGCCACGTGTTTTTTTTCCTACTACCTTCTGGATGTCCCCAAATTATTTTTTTATTATTTTTAAATTTAATCTTTCGCATTTAAAAATATCTATATATTATTTTAACTATATACCATATTTATTAAATTACTTCTTTGTCTTTACTTTACGAATACGGGTATTATAATCATTTACTACTTTAGTTCCAAGATAATAATAATACAAGACTAAGTAGACTACTAAAAGGAACTATACTCTATTTTTTCTCTATTTTAATTATGGCTTCTAGTATGTTAATATGGTTTTGTGGCCTTTGTTCATCCTCCTCTCTTTTGCTATACCATTTAAAATATATTTTTGGGCTTTTATCTCCTTTTAGTTATTTGTAATTATTGTTTAAAAAGCAATTAGTTAGATTAAGCTCATTGTCGTAGGGAGGACAACATTATCCAACAAATAAACGTTAGGTCAATAATTTCCCTAGTATACATGCTTCTCTTTTAAGTGTGATGCTTGTTTAATAATTACTCTTGTTTATATTAAACTACAATCATGTACCTTGTATGTTAGTGTGTGGTAAATTTCATTTAAGTTAATCTTTAATTATTTTCTCAAGAATACGAATGCTAAGGTTCGACGTAGGCGAGAAGGAAACTCTAATAACTTCTTCTTTTAAACCAAATTCTCTTTCCCCGAATCTCTCGCAAACCTGACAAATGGCAAAAGATTTGGCCACTTCAATGTCAAATGATGACTCCAAGTACTTGTTGTCTTAATTTTGTGCTAAGATGATATGTCTCTGGAAAATACCTACATCGCCTACAATGAGATGTCTCAAACATAATAAGGTTTAATTGTATACCAACCTATTTAGATCTACACTCTTGCTCATTAATTTCTCTTTGAAGGGAATAGCTTGGGTATATAGACAGAGTCGTGGGGGAGGCATAAGGAGTGGTCCTACACCTGATAAAAAAAATCTCTCAAATAATGGTACAATACCTAATGGTACAATACCAAATCTTTTCCTCTTCAATACTATATTTTCCAAACATACTGTACTAATGATGGGAATGATAAAGACTTATCTGGAGAAGAATCCAGAAATCAAATTGAGAAGGCTTCATACATATCATACCTCACAAGCCTTGCAACATTACAATCTCTACAATTTATGCTGGTAAACATATATGTTCTCCACGACAACAATTAAACATCTTGAAATATGTTTAGGCTTTGTGAGTTACAGATAATTTTTGGGATGTTTGCCGTTTGTTAGGATTGAGAGAACTGAATGGAAGGGAACAGGAAGAGAGATGATTGGATTTTATATATCTATTTAGTAGTTTTTTTAAAGAAAGTTATAAAAACACCGTTATAATTTTGTACAAATTAAAATTGTATTATAATATATTAAAAGTATACTAATGCACATTTAAACCTCAGACGTGATTAGTTCAGATGAGAAAAAGTTTCATAACGATCATTTGTTAAAAATTTAATGGATTAAGATAACTTCCCTTCATGTGATCTTTATGAAACATTTTGAATTTAAGAGTGCATCACTATACTTTAAATATATGAGGGTAAAATTACAGTTTTACCAAATTACAAGGGTGTTTTGTAATTTTCCTTTCTTTTAATGAGAGATAGGAAGTAGATTAAAATTTGTGGGTGTTTAACAAGAGGGAAAAGTGGAGAAAATAAAATAAAATGGAAAACTAAAAGAGTAGACAATGGAAATGAAAATTTTAAAAAAAATAATGTAAATAATGTTATTCTTATCATTATATTCTTCTAATGTTAATTTAAGAAATTAGACGAGGATTGATGAGTAAAATGATATTTTTATCTTTTTTCACTCTATTATCATCTCAATTTTAAAAAATTATTATTTACATATGTTTTAGAAAAACATCAATCCTTATAATTTTTTTAGTTTACTTTTTTTTTTAATAAACAAGAGAAAAAGTACATATCCACCACTTTTCTATATTCTTAGTTTTTTTTTTTCTTTCCTGTTAGACTTTTCTCCCTCTTTTCTTTCACTTTCTAGCCAAATTAAGGTACCCTTCAATTTTTTATTTATAACACCTAAACTAAGGAAGAGAATCATCCCATCTTTCCATTTCATTCCATCTCTTTCCATTCTATCCCGTTAAATAACCGTCATTTTCTTCCGGTCCAAAGTTTCAAACACATGATTAGGCAAAAGTAACTAAAGCATATGGATGCAAGAAGCTTGACAGCTCGCACCTTCTTGTGACCCGGGGATCTTGCATTAACCGCTCATGTTGCAGTCCTCAAATGTGACAAAAACAGATAGGCCTAACTTTTTTGGCCCATTTGGAGTCAATTAATGTTTAGTCATTAGCCTTTTTGCCCATTTGGAGTCAATTAATGATTTCATGATTGGAGTTAAATCTTTCCGTTAAGCATTTTGTTTTATTGTTTCTCTAATATTTTTAAAATAATTTATTTATCTATTATATTTTAAGCATGCGTTTAATAAAAAAAATTATGATAATTTTGACGAAATTAATACCGACACACAAAAATATTGATTATTAAATAGAATAAAACTTTTGTGTAGACTAATATCAATTTTGGTTAAAAAATTTATATGTATGATATCAATTTCGTCATAATTATCATTAAAAACATTTTTTAAATATGTATCTAAAATATAAAAAATAAATTGATTATTTTAAAATTTTAAAAGGACATGGTAAAATGTAAATAAAAAATGTCATTTCTAAGTAAAATTTACCAGAAAGCTACGATTGGGTTTGGGCTTGGGCCTTAAGGCGAATGGAATACTAAATAAGGTCTCCATACATACAGGAGCAGTAATTTTATTTCTTATATTATAAAGACCCTTTTACTTCCCATCAGGTCAGCTCCTCCTCCAGGCTCCAACTTGTAGTTTCATCTGTATAGTTGCTGATTTGCATCCCTCCAGTCAAGTGGTCAACCGTTCCTTCTCTCAAAATTCACAAGAACCAATTTGTTCATTTAGAAAGAAAAAAAATTCAGTCCTTTTATTCGAATGAACCCACAACAGCAACAATCCCAAGTAGAAGCGAACCTTCCGGTTCCAGTGCCGGCGCCAGTCCGCATCCAGCCGTTGTCCCCACGCATCCCTATTACAACGGCGACCCCTACTGCCGGGTCCCAGCGGCGGATTGCGATCGCCGTTGATCTGAGCGATGAGAGCGCTTACGCTGTCCGATGGGCAGTACAGAACTACCTCCGACCGAGCGACGACGTCATCCTCCTCCATGTGCGTCCCACCAGCGTATTATACGGCGCCGACTGGGGCTCTGTAAAGCTCCAAATCAACAACAGCAATAATTACGATGATGCCACCACAACAACCACCTCCGGCGAAGAAGACGAGACGCAGCATAAGCTGGAGGAAGATTTCCAAAATTTCACCAGCACAAAGGCCAACACTCTGGCGCAGCCTTTAGTGGAGGCGCAGATTCCATTCAAGATACACATCGTGAAGGATCACGACATGCAGGAGAGGCTGTGCTTGGAGGTGGAGAGGTTAGGGCTGAGCACCGTGATAATGGGGAGCAGGGGGTTCGGTGCGGCGAGGAGGAGCGGCAAGTTTGGGAAGCTGGGAAGTGTAAGTGACTACTGCGTCCACCACTGTATCTGCCCCGTGGTGGTCGTCAGGTATCCCGATGAGAAGGACGGCGGTCGTTGCGAGGGCGAGAGCCAGGCCGCTGCGGCGGTGTTTGGGAAGGATACGGAGCTGCATCCGGTGCCCGAGGAGGAGCAGGAGTATCATGATGCCGAGGACTGATCAATGTGAGTTTTACTCCCTTTATTTACCTTTTTATTTAATTATTGATGTTTAGTTGTGTTTGTAATTGTATGCACAAATTATGCCTTCATAGATGACAATTTTTGTTGTCGTTGTCCTTTGTGTGGTGTGGGCCTGAGGTTCTCTGAGTTGTTTGTTTGAAGTTATTATTAATGGTAAATATGGTGCACTTGGTGATTAGCAAATCAGTTATATCTTATATGTGAGGAATGAGAAGTAATAAAGCTTTAAACTCTGGCTGGTGAGAAATTCTTGGTTAGACTCCGAAGGTGGACTACATCAATCATGTTTCACCCTTTTAAAAAATTGCAGGTTCCAAAATCTCAACTATTGGCAACTCATGATTTATTTAGTAAATTAGGCTGGTAATTTTGAAGACTCAAAAGAGTCAAATTTATCAAATCTGTATGATTTTAAATGTCTCCCAAGAATGGCTTAGTCGACATCTCACTTTTAGGTGTGTTATAAATTTGTCCCCTGGTAACTTCAAAATGAGGTTCTTTTCTTAAAATGCACGTATACTCGGTTTGTCATGTTGAAATTGTTTGATCTTATTAATTTGCTCGTCCCAAAGTGTCATATTTGGAATACCAGGTCTAATGCATTTGCTCAAATGTTTGAAAATAATTTGGCTTTTCCTCATGCTTGGGTTCAATCTCAGAGTAAACTCACTACTTAAATGAAGGATTGTGACTTTGTCAATACCCACTCTCTAAAAGAAGGGAAACGATTCCATAGTTTTTAAGTTTTTTCTTCTCGTTTCTTTTTTTTTATTTGTGATGATGACAACTAGGATCAAACCTGGGAAATGCCCCCAAAACGGGGTAGGTATGACCGCTTTACAAAGATAACACATATTGACTAACACCTTCCCTCTTTTTTGAAGATTATCAATAGATGTTATCTTTGTAAAGAGGTGGCCGAGTCCATCTATCATCATCTTTTGGGATGCTCCTTGACTAGGTATTTATGAGAGATGGCTTTTAGTTTGGTGAGAATCTATTGGGTGGCTGCCGGTTCAGTTCAAGATGAGGTGTGGGCTTGGTGTGGGGTAAGAGGCTCAAAACATAGGAGGAAAGCTTATTGCTTGATCCCCTTACCATTTCTTGGGTTATTTGGCTTGAACAGAATATGAGAGTTTTTCATTGAAAGGAAAAACTACTAGCCATAATTAAGGATGGGTGGTTTACATACTTTTGGGTTTTGATTTAATGGGATTTTTTTTTTTTTTTTTTTTTTTTTGTAAATGATGAAGATATCATAGATCTCTTTAAAATTCGGTCTTCTAGATAGCTTTTTGTACGTGGTTTGCATCCTTTTGGTGCCATTGATTTATAAACTTCTTTTTTACTTATAAAAAAAATAATATTCATATATAAAAATAAAAATGAAATCCTTATATTGATAAAAAAATATAGATATTATAATAAATATTATAATATTATAATACTATAAAAATAATAATGGTAGTAGCATAATATTATACATAGTAGTATAAATGTATAATATTAATCTCTTATATTTATACTTGTCAAAAAGAAAATCTCATATAAACCTAAAAATTAATTAGTACTATTCAATTGATATGGTATTATAGTTATATACAAATATGTAATAATAGAATATATAATTGAATGAATAATATTTAAAAAAAACACATTGTATAATATAATAATCTAATAATATAATATAATATCATTGCAATTATGGAATAAGGCCATTATTGAATTTTTTTAAAAATTATTACCAAATTACTTAGAATGTGATGCAAACTAAACATGGTTATCTAACATTACCGGTTATTTGTCATCAGATTATTTTGCAAACCAAACAACGTAATCTCATATAATGGGTAATATGATTCTGGAAATAGGATTACTGAATAATCAGAGATTATCCCTAATCTTAGATTTCTTGAATTCAGATTCTATTCGACTGGTATCTCTGATTTGATACTGACATATGATAATGCTCATCTTATATAAATTATTTTCATTCTTCACGTTGATGTTTGTAGAAGTCAGTGTGCTGGTACATTTTATCCCATATTGAAGGATATCAATTGATGCTGTGCCTCATTAAATATGATTTTCCTCTCTTACACTGCTGATGTATTCAGATCATGATCTTATTTTATATAAGTTCTTCTGAAGGCCATAATATGATGTGCTTTTATTTTTTATGTTCAAAGGGTTTTAAAGTCTCTTATCTAGTCTTGTCGTCTTACTCTTGTATGTCTTGTTAGCAGATGCTTAACAAGTGCTCATTGCAGTGGCAAGCTATTCCTGAATTCAGGTATGCGATTTCGGTTAAGTTAATTTTCCTGATCATGTTCTGCTGTTTTCACATGGATTTTTTTTAATTTTGCTGATGAAGTTTTGGGTAATTTGAGGAGCGTTCATGTTAAGAAGTGCCCTCAACTCCTGGTTTTCATCATTACTATATATTGTGTGTGATATGCTTTGAAACCTTGTGCTGTGCCAAACTTTTGGCTTGTCTCTGGTTATGAAACCAACACCAAATTGATATTTTACATCTGGGTTTACTTTTTACATCATTGTTTAGTGCTGTGTGATTTATTATGTAGTTTGTGATTAGCTAAAAAGCTGACATGGTGGCCTCACATCAATCTTTGCAGAAAATGATCAAGGCAACCTGAAATACGGAGACTGCAGACTGGGAAAGAAGCTTAAGAACACAAAAAAAAATTCAATTTGTGTAGTGGGTTTATGCTTTGTAAAATAGATTGTTGTGGTTTTGTTGATTTCTGCCTTCTCACAGTACTTGTCAATTGTCTGCTTCTATAGTGGTGGTGAATCGATTGTCTATATGCATGGCTACTGAATTTCTTTGGAATGTGAATAGCTTTTGCACTGCATGTTAATGTCATCTGAAATGGTTTGTTTAAAAAATTGTTGTGGATTCACAGGGGCAGCTTTTGACATTTGGTTATTGAGAAGCTACCGTTACATGTGACTTACCCATCTTTCTTTCTTTCGCGTACTTTTTCTATTAAATACATGAACAAACAGTCAAAATTCTTCAAATATGATAGCAGAAAGAAATTTTTAAGTTAGTGATAACACTTACAAATTGGACCCCCTTAGCCTTGGGCATTATCCAAGAATATTCAAGACGGGGTGGAAGTTAGGGGTGAGAAAGGATTGGAATAAATTTCAGGTTCCAATCTTATCAACCCCAAGAAAACTGACAAACAAGAAATCCATCTAAATGGGTCCTTCTGCCCAGTTCCCCAAAACCAACGTTCAACTTGCATGTGTTGGAGCTTGATAAAGAGAATGATCTACTTCTCGACTACTCGCCTTTTGCAAGTCCTCTAATGTGTCTATGCTTTCTTTCCTTTATGCGGCTCCATTTTGTTGCGAGGTATACGGGCAGGAGAACTGATGATCAGAAACCTGGTGAGAAGTCCTCTCACGGCTTCCATATACAATATCGAAGCTTAATGGCAATGAGGTGTGTGATTCATCAGGTGCAATCAGTAATGCCCCTGCTTCGTACCCTTGGTGTTCTAGCCAAAACAAATCTTATTCTGGCTATTACCTTCTCCATTACTATGTTCTCGCCACCAACTCAAAATCCAATACTGTCCCCCAACTGACAGCCTTTATTCTACTACTACTACTACTACAGTTATGTGAACGAAAGAAAAGGCCATTGACCACCTGAGGACTTGCTCACGCAGACTATCCTCAGCATTTTGATAATGAGAGCCTTTGAATCCGGACTCTTTCCTTCCCCCCTAGATTCCATCATACTCTTTCCTCCCCCCCCAGATTTATGTATTCTTAATGGAAACTCATCCCACATTTTATGACTCGCTTTTCGTCCATAACAGATACAAAGCCAATTAATCAGAACCTGCAAACGCACGTGGCTTCAGTTGAGACAACAAGACCAGAACCACCACCAACCTCCAGTCTCATAAAGTTGACTCTTGAGTCGTATGTATGATTTGTGTGATGCACCTTCTTGAACCTGTGTTTAGGCAAACGGCCTCTCCTAATTTCACATATGATCATATTCACAGAATGCTTAGAAAGGATTCATAGCAGAAATGCCCTTAAAACTGCTTGTCAGTAACAAGAAGCAATTTATTAAGCATCATGGAGACCACCCAAAAAGAGAAACTTATAACATTTGCAATCTACTGCAATATTGAATTTAAACAATATGCTTCTCCCAAGGCACAAGCACGTCAAAACTCTCCAATTGACAAAGAAAGAAAGAAACCAAATAATGTTTACCAAGTACCACCACACTGCATTAAGTAAAAATAATCATCTCAAAGAGCTCCCAAGGTTCCCTCACTTCGACTCCTGCGAATAAAAAGCTCTGATCTGAAGTTCAGAAGTTTGCTACTGAAATCAAAATAATTAGACTGATGATCAGTCTTCAATTTAATTCCCATTGGAGGAAGCCGCCCATGCCTACCCTTAGACCTCTTCGGCGAAACCACAGCCTGACTCTTACGACCATGACTTGCTGAAGATGATGATGGCCTGTGGGCAGCAACACCATGGCTACTTTTCCTTGTAGGTTTGAGTTCTGACCTAAGCCCGCGATCATTCTGATGCGCACTGATGCCCAGTCGAACAGATCGGTCTGCAGCATCCTTCAAACAGCTGGCTTTAAAGGGCTGCCGGTTGAAATAAGCCAGATGGGGAAGAAGTCCCTGCAAAAATTTCTTCAGATGTTCATCTCCAACATTCTTCTGGGCTGGGTTCCCTTCCAAGCTGATGGCTTGCAAGGAATTGTAGTTAGCAGCAAGTTGGCCTAGACATTTTGCAGTGGAGAATTTGTTGAAACGCAGATCCAGCACAGTCAATTTTAAGAGGCGATGAAGGCCCTCTACTTCACTAATTTTATTTCCAGCCAAGTATAACTCTTTCAGAGAAGAACAAGAAGCCAGACCTATAACAAATAAACTAATGAATGGTGAGTAAATT
The DNA here is from genome assembly GCA_023935145.1 of Bretschneidera sinensis. Classification (NCBI taxonomy): domain Eukaryota; kingdom Viridiplantae; phylum Streptophyta; class Magnoliopsida; order Brassicales; family Akaniaceae; genus Bretschneidera; species Bretschneidera sinensis. The sequence continues at coordinate 140,598,807 of CM043699.1, forward strand.
ACCCACAAACTTAGCATTGAATAGGAGAGGTGGTGATGGGAAAAACCATAAAAGAGAATAAAATAAGAAAGCCAACAACTGTCAAACATATAGTTCAGCACACGTCATACCATGACCAATCCTAAATATTCGGTTGTAGCTCAGGTCCAGTACACGAAGTCGGGTAAGTTCACGTAAACCCTCAATGGTGGACAGATTGTTTTTTGATAGATTCAACGTGTGAAGTCCTCGAGGAAGAGAACCAGCAGTTATCCTCACTGAAAACAGCACAAGAAACAGATAACTAATCAGGAACCATATAGATAATAGATCATGATCAATGACCTCAATTTATAACACTAAAGCATGTTCAAAATAAAGATAAATAAGCAAGCTTAGTTAAAGCTGCTGCCAGAAATACAAACCTAGGGCATTTCCTGACAGATTAAGCACCCTCAGGCTTACAAATACACTGAGAAATGGGATCACAACCAATCCATGATTGGCCAGCTGAGCTGTTGAGGCTGAGGCACTCAAAGAAGATATATATTTTTTGGCGGCTTCCATACCAGGAGTTACCTTCACATCCACCTTAGCAGCAGTCAAACCATTCAAGACACTGGATTCTCTCTTCACCTGATCATTATAATCTAATAATTCATTTGCTTCCTCCAGTGGGCCGAAGTGTTGAAGATCATTAACCCACTCCTCAATGCGCTTGATCTTGAAATCCTTGCTAGATAATTCATCCGACTGCTGAACTGAGGATTCTCCTTTAAGGAATTTCGCCGAGTTTACCTCATCTGTAACTGGTACTATCCAGTCTTTCGCTAAAGCAGAATAATTATAAGAATCATAGATATCATCCATAAAAATTTCAAAATTAGCTTTTTCAGATTTACGTATGATATCATCTCTTTCTTGTTCTTGCCTCATCTCTGTATCAACCTCATGAACATAATTTTCTTTCTGCCGCATGTCTAGAACATGAAGGTCATCAGAAGATCTTGCCCGAGATGCTAAATATTTAAAAGGAGAGTGTTCTCCAGAAGTAGGCAGAGAGTCAACAATGTGGGGCATGGAACTTGATTTCACAATCACCCGTGGGGTATGAGGTGTATCTTCGCCAGAGTCATCATGGTGGTCACCAGATAATGGAGAATCGGAATATTGACGGCTTCCATTTTCAGAATGTTGAGGTTCTCCAATTGAGATAATTGAGTCATTATTGACTTGATCCGAACTTACCTGAACAGACTCTGAGTGGGGAGCCTTTTTATGCTGACTGGCTATGCTCCCTCCTGGATCCTTTCTTCCATCCAGTACCACCAAGCCATTTTGCTCATGGGATTCAGAAGAAAATCCTTGGTCTGTCCCATCATCCATATCATTTTCGACAGGAGCCCTCCCCTTCATGTATAATTCACTTCCCAGAGACTGACTTTTCTTAAGATGCCTTGTGTTATGTGGCCCAATTTCACCCTCAAGATTGAATTTGCCCTTTATTTCCTCAGATTTACAGCCACATACAACAGAAGCAGAGCTTGCAGGCTCCGTGGTGTCATCAATTTGAGCATCTCCTGCCTTTAGGAAGAATGAGTTTAAGCTCTTAGAGTTAGACGAATTCATTGGGGATTGAACTTGAGGAAAGTCTTCCAGAATTTTCTGTGTCGCTTCGACAGAAGGTTGAACTGTTTTCTGATGGAGAAAGAAATTCTGAGTCAAAAATACAATGATACAAAATTTTCAAGTGAAATTAAACACAAGTGTTCCTTCAAATTACCTTTGGTTTGTGGCTGTGGATGTGAGCATTGAAGCACAAAAACCTAACCATCATGGTAACATCGAGCAGAACTACATCCACAAACGACCTACTTTTGTGTTATAGAAAAAACTAAGCCTGACTAACTATTCTTCTCATTAACATCCGGAAGCCTGAAAAAAGACCTAATTCTACTACCACAAAACGAAAAGCTACTATCAAGCTTCTGGGGTTTTAGCGAAACTGGCCTTAGCCATAATCGAGCGACAGACCCTCTGAAACACGGCACAACCTCCAAACATGTGATGATCTTGATCTCCTCAACACACAAAGTAAAATCACCTCCTTACTGTCACCCCACACCCACTTAGAGGTGCGAGAAGAATTTGACTTAGTTGCAGCTGCCAGAGTGAAAAGGGGTCTTTTCCACTAGGAAAACCCAATCCCTAACATGCATAAGAGACACTGGCCTGATAAATAAGGGGGAAAGAAAGCATCATAAATAACTTGAGTGCAAATGTAGGCATCATAGTTGACGTCAAACAATGAAGACTAACTAGTAAGATAATTTTTTTTGCTGGAAACTAGTAACATCATAATGGAAGAATAAGATAAACAAAGTTCTAACAATCAACAAAGAGAAAAGAAGATCAAATTTATGCTGCTTCCTCGCTTTTATTGCTTCCTTTTGACCAAGCCTTCCTATGAACAATGGGTACACCATTCCAGGAAAAGAAAATAAGAAAAAGGTGACGAGAATGCTTAGAAGCTCTTTTCTTAAGCATTTGTAGGATCTCTTCCCTTTCATTATTCTTTTCAAGAGCCAAAATAAATCATATGCATAAGCGTGCATGTAATAACAGCTGTATTCATTGCCCTTCTAATGAATGTGGCAGCTAAAACAGGTTGAAGTACAGAAAATTTAAACAAAAACAAAATAGAATTTGGAATCTCATAAGTCATAACCACTACTTCAATTCCATCTATCTTTCGAATTTCTTTTCTCTGTCCCTAATAAGGTTCCAAGTTTTTTCTTTTCCAAAATCCGGAGCAATCAACTAGAGAAAATTTGGCCATTGACCCATAAGAAAATATAATAAGAGGGAACAAGCGCACATCGCTGATCATTATAACAAACAAAATCTAAGAATCATACTATTGGTATAAACACCATGACATATCAAATTATAGATCAAATGCTAAGAATCTTCAATAATACAAAAATATAACACCATATTTACGGTATTGAGCGAAAAAAGACCTTGATTAACTTCCGCTCAACAATATAGGAATAATGTTAATCGAGGTGAAAACTTTGTTCAACAAACGTTCTCCCTTTCAAATTTTTTCTTATGAAAAAAAAATATAGGAGTAAAAGATAACGTGAAATAAGTCAATATGAACAATCATGCGCTAAGTGATTAAAAATGCATCATAAATACCAAATTAATATCTCAAAAACAAACAAAGAACTTGTAAACATAGAGGGTAAAAAAAGATTTACCCATCATCCAACATATTATAAACTACAAAAAGAAAGATTTTTATTAAAAAAAAAGGCTAAGATCAACAACAATGAAAGTTAATAAACTGGAAAGAAAAAGAAAAGGAAAGATATATATCTCACCTCCCTGATAAGACTGTATAAGAGAAAGGCCTCCTTCAAAGAAAACGCAGATACCAGAAGACTTATGTAATTGCTTTGAATGGACGGCGTTGAGGCTTGGATTAAACGCCAACCCTAAACTTGTTTTGCTTGGATTTTGTAATATACTAATATCCAAGGCTCTTATTTTCTGTCCTTTTAGATTAAAATAAATTATAAACTTTATGATTTGTGGGATCAAAATACGGGAATTTGTTTTGTGAAATGTGAACTGAATAAAATATTAAGGAAAGCAGATTGAACTGGATTGGATTCTCTGTTTAGCTGTAATTTTGTGGGTGTTTTAAATTAATTCAGTTGAAATTTTTAAAGGAAAAAGATATGAAAAATGTGAGTTTTTTTTGTCCACAGAAAAGAGTACTGGAGGAAGCGTTGGGGAAAGAACGGATCTTGTCTTTGATGTAAAAGCGGAAAGAATGGTCATGCCGCCTGGCGCCTAATCAGCAGTTCCCTAATTCAAAGGAAGGAAATGTATCTCTTTGGAAATTGGAAACTACTAAACTGCCACTAGCAAGATCATATTGCCATAGTAATAATTATGGGTTTGATTAACAAATAAACGTCCAAAGAAATATATTGGAATTTTAAAGTGCATTTAAATTTTAATATCATTTCAAATCAATCTTTTATTTATGATTGTCTAAATTATATAACATATTTATAAATTTAAGTTAAATTTTATATTAATTTTAATGTAATTAAAACCTATTAATCAACTCGATATTTATTAATATCATAACAATTTTTGTAAAGATAAAATTAATTTTTACATCACTTTTCTCCGCTCTTTCCTATTTGGAGTAATTTTATCATTTCAAACCTTTTTATTATGGTAATAATTTATTTTTTTATTTTATTTTTTGACTTTATGCTAATCCTACCAACCACAAACACCGCTTTCATATGCTTTTGAGAGAGGTTGCGTAACTCATGACTCTTCAATGCCTTATTTTAACCTTTGCCTGCATTTCTATATTAATTCTTCTTCTTCTTTTCATATAACCACTATCTTTATATCCCTAATTACTTATAAATTTATTAGGTAATGCATAGTTAATCGCTTTTTGATTGGTATAAAAAAATAAGCACTGTATATTAATTTTATTAGGAAAAAGTAAGCATAGTGCATTAATCGATTTTCATATTTTGAGTTTTTATTACTGTGAAATGAAATATTTTATATAAATTGATCAAAGATAACCACTATCTTTATATTCGTAACGACTTACAAATTTGTTAGGTCGGGCATAAATGATCGCTTTTTGATCGATATAAAAAAGTAAGCATAGTACATTAATTTTATTAGGAAAAAGTAAGCATAGTACATTGATGGCTTTTCATATTTTGAGTTTTTACTAATGCGAAATGAAATATTTTATATAAATGGATAAAAAATAACCACTATCTTTATATCCGTAATGACTTACAAATTTGTTAGGTTGAGCATAGTTGATCGCTTTTTGATCGGTATAAAAAAGTAAGCATAGTACATTGATCGTTTTTTCATATTTTGAGTTTTTACTAATGTAAAATAAAATATTTTATATAAATTGATAAAAGATAACCACTATCTTTATATCCGTAATCACTTACAAATTTGTTAGGTCGAGCATAGTTGATCGCTTTTTGATCGGTATGAAAAAGTAAGCATAGTACATTAATTTTATTAGGAAAAAGTAAGCATAATACATTGATCGTTTTTCATATTTTGAGTTTTTACTAATGTGAAATGAAATATTTTATATAAATGAATCAAAGATAACCACTATATTTATATCCGTAATGACTTACAAATTTGTTAGGTCGAGCATAGATGGTCGCTTTTTGATCGGTATAAAAAAGTAAGCATAGTATATGAATTTTATTAGGAAAAAGTAAGCATAGTACATTGACCACTTTTCATATTTTGAGATTTTACTAATGTGAAATGAAATATTTTATATAAATGATTCAAAGATAACCACTATCTTTCTATCCGTAATGACTTACGAATTTGTTAGGTCGAGCATGGATGATCGTTTTTTGATCATTCTGAAAAAACAAACCTAGTACAATTTTAACATTTTAAACATAGTTTAAAAAATAATACTTTTATTCCAACATAATACAAGAACAATTGAGAAATAATTTTTTCTCATTTATTTCAATATTATATTAAAAAATATATTATTTTTTAAATTATGTTAAAAATATATAAAATATTAAAAAATAAAAATAAAAAATATTCTTCGCAATTAAACACAGCCTACGGATGCAAAATACTTTACTCACTACTACTTCAGAATAAATGTGGGGAACCTAATTAACTATTATTTATGGAGAAACTAACTAAATATGATGCACTTGATAAAATATTATTATTTACCTTTGATTGTTCATCCATATTTTGTACAAATCATTTGTCCTCAGTCTGGATTTTATATTTTATATAAATGGATCAAAGATAACCACTATCTTTATATCCGTAATGACTTACAAATTTGTTAGGTCGAACATAGATGGTCGCTTTTTGATCGGTATAAAAAAGTAAGCATAGTATATGAATTTTATTAGGAAAAAGTAAGCATAGTACATTGATCGCTTTTCATATTTTGAGTTTTTACTAATGTGAAATGAAATATTTTATATAAATGGATAAAAGATAACCGCTATCTTTATATCCGTAATGACTTACAAATTTGTTAGGTCGAGCATAATTGATCGCTCTTTGATCGGTATAGAAAAGTAAGCATAGTACATTAATTTTATTAGGAAAAAGTAAGCATAGTACATTGATCGCTTTTCATATTTCGAGTTTTTACCAATGTGAAATGAAATATTTTATATAAACGGATCAAAGATAACCACTATCTTTATATCCGTAATGACTTACAAATTTGTTAGGTCGAGCATAGATGGTCGCTTTTTGATCGGTATAAAAAAGTAAGCATAGTATATGAATTTTATTAGGAAAAAGTAAGCATAGTACATTGATTGCTTTTCATATTTTGAGTTTTTACTAATGTGAAATGAAATATTTTATATAAATGGATAAAAGATAACCACTATCTTTATATCCATAATGACTTACAAATTTGTTAGGTCGAGCATAGTTGATCGCTCTTTGATCGGTATGAAAAAGTAAGCATAGTACATTAATTTTATTAGGAAAAAGTAAGCATAGTACATTGATCGCTTTTCATATTTTGAGTTTTTACTAATGTGAAATGAAATATTTTATATAAATGGATCAAAGATAACCACTATCTTTATATCCGCAATGACTTACAAATTTGTTAGGTCGAGCATAGATGGTCGTTTTTTGATCGGTATAAAAAAGTAAGTATAGTACATTAATTTTATTAGGAAAAAATAAGCATAGTACAATGATCGCTTTTCATATTTTGAGTTTTTACTAATGTGAAATGAAATATTTTATATAAATGGATCAAAGATAAAGATAACCACTATCTTTATATCCATAATGACTTACAAATTTGTTAGGAAAGAATAAGCATATATTGATCACTTTTCATATTTCGAGTTTTTACTAATGTAAAATGAAATATTTTATATAAATGGATCAAAGATAACCACTATCTTTATATCCGTAATGACTTACAAATTTGTTAGGTCGAGCATAGATAGTCACTTTTTGATCGGTATAAAAAACTAAGCATAGTACATTAATATTATTAGGAAAAAGTAAGCATAGTTAATTTATCGCTTTTCATATTTTGAGTTTTTACTAATGTGAAATGAAATATTTTATATAAATGGATCAAAGATAACTACTATCTTTATATCCGTAATGACTTACAAATTTGTTAGGTCGAGCATAGTTGATCGCTTTTTGATCGGTATGAAAAGGTAAGCATAGTACATTGATCGCTTTTCATAATTTGAGTTTTTATTAATGTGAAATGAAATATTTTATATAAATGGATAAAAGATAACCACTATCTTTATATCCGTAATGACTTACGAATTTGTTAAGTCGAGCATAGTTGATCGCTTTTTGATCGGCATGAAAAGGTAGGCATAGTACATTAATTTTATTAGGAAAAAGTAAGCATAATACATTGATCGCTTTTCATATTTTGAGGTTTTACTAATGTGAAATGAAATATTTTATATAAATGAATCAAAGATAACCACTATATTTATATCCGTAATGACTTACAAATTTGTTAGGTCGAGCATAGATGGTCGCTTTTTGATCAGTATAAAAAAGTAAGCGTATTACATGAATTTTATTAGGAAAAAGTAAGCATACTACATTGACCACTTTTCATATTTTGAGATTTTACTAACGTGAAATGAAATATTTTATATAAATGATTCAAAGATAACCACTATCTTTCTATCCGTAATGACTTACGAATTTGTTAGGTCGAGCATGGATGATCGTTTTTTGATCATTCTGAAAAAACAAACCTAGTACAATTTTAACATTTTAAACATAGTTTAAAAAATAATACTTTTATTCCAACATAATACAAGAACAATTGAGAAATAAATTTTTCTCATTTATTTCAATATTATATTAAAAAATATATTATTTTTTAAATTATGTTAAAAATATATAAAATATTAAAAAATAAAAATAAAAAATATTCTTCGCAATTAAACACAGCCTACGGATGCAAAATACTTTACTCACTACTACTTCAGAATAAATGTGGGGAACCTAATTAACTATTATTTATGGAGAAACTAACTAAATATGATGCACTTGATAAAATATTATTATTTACCTTTGATTGTTCATCCATATTTTGTACAAATCATTTGTCCTCAGTCTGGATTTTAATGCATTCTCTTAAATCAGCTAATTTGGTCAAGTTAATCATGATTAACGAATAATCATTTTTAATATGTTATACATGCTGATAGATTAGATTTACCGTTAGCGTGATAGACGTGATTTATTAATAGTATGTTTGGAAGTTGGAACAAATGAATTCCACTGGTTCTATTGAATTCGTTTATAATTACATATATTGATATGTTTAAAAAATCAAAAAAAATATTAAATGAATTCACAATAGAATAATTGAGTTAACTTGTAGAAAATGTAAATTTTATTAAAACTGACAGAATTTAGAAATTAATTTGAAAAGGTAAAAATTAAAAATTATATTGACTCTCATTTTCTTTTTTATTCATTTATTTCAAACATAAAAATTTAATTAAATTCTATAATTTAATATAAAAAATTAAACAACAAAATTTTATTTCAATTTTGTAAAATATTTTTTCTATTCATTTAAAAAAAAAATTATTTTTATTTTGTTCAAAAACAAAGTGTTAAGATTCTTCTCAAGTTAAAAGTTTGCCTAGTTAAAAAGTTAAAATGCACTCACTTTATTTGAACGAGCTAATTTTGCCGGACCTTAGGCCCGCCCAAACTGTTGGGCTGAGAATGGGCCATAGTTTGGGCAGCGATTTGACCCATTAGAACCAAAGTGAAAACGACTGAAGCTGAAGCTTGAAGAAGTAGGAAGCGGCTTTATGCATTTGCTCGTCTGCTGCTATGGCTTCCAAGTTGCTTCCCCTAAGAAGGCTATCTATGCTACTCAAGCCTTCTTCTAAGTTACCTTCGATTCGTAGGTCACGCGATTCACGTGTTATCTTTCTCGAAACTTATAGAGCTCTCGATTCCTCGCGGCAGACTCGATGGTCTTCCTGCTTCGATTCTTCTAGAAGTTTCTGCTCTCACTCTTTCAATATCAATATCGATGATGACTCTAAGGGCCCTGCCGCCATTGATTACCGGTACGTGCTATCTCTGTATTTCCCGATATAAAAAGTAGAAATTTGGAGTTTGTATGCTCTGATTTGTTGCTGAGAAACGTAAGGAAAGAAAAATGAAAGTATGAGAAATGAAAAGAATTAGATTTTTTTCTTGATGTGTTGTAGTGTTTTGGTTGATCAGAAATGGATAATCAACTGGGTTAAGCCACCTATGTGTTTGGGCCTTGGGGAATTAGGGTTTAATGCCTTATTTTGGAATTTAACAAGGTAAAATGACTGTGTTAATGATTAATGTGATTACAGTTCTCTTCTTCAGGAAGATGAATTTCATAGGCTAGCCAATTCAACAATTCATGACCTGCAAGAGAAACTTGAGGTAATATTATTGCCCTTTAGAAATTTAAGTGATCTTTTTTTTTTTTTTCGTTTTGACAATCTTGCATCCCAATGCTTCCATGTTGTGTAAATTTCTACTAGAAAATACTCAATTTGACTAGGCATTAAGAGGGGTGATACATTAGTTTTCACCATGGAATTTAAATAAATATTTACGTGAATTTTATGTAATCTCTATCACGAATACTTTATGTTGCAAATTGTAAGTAGGGTATAGTCTGTATTGTTTATTCACCGTTTTCTAGATTTAAAGAAGTACTAATTCTTTTTCTTGGGTGCCTGGTAGGAATATGGTGACATTGTCCAAATTGATGGCTTTGATGTAGACTATGGGGTGAGAAATTGATTAGCATTGGAGTTGTTTTTTTTCGCCCTTTTTATATGTTATTACATGTTCGCGCTTAACGTTTCTCTCATCTTGTCAGAATGAGGTTCTGACCCTTAAACTGGGGGCTTTAGGCACCTACGTGTTGAATAAGCAAACCCCAAATCGGCAAATTTGGTTGTCTTCCCCAGTGAGGTAAAAATCATCATATTGCTTGCTTTTTCAAGCTGACTTTGTATGCTTCGTTGCGGAAATGTGTAAGTAATAATGCAAATATTAGTTTGCATGTGAATGAAGTTTAACATCTCTGTTTTGAGCTATATATTGTCCTACGTTCTTTGAAGAGGGAATGGTTGTATGTGAATGAAAATTTGCTGAAACATGTTGCAAGCTGTAACTGTCATATGTAGCAAACTTTTTGAGCTTAAAATCTTGCCTCTCTTAAAGTCATTAATTAAATTGTAGTAATCAACTTGTGTACAAAGGTTTTGACCCTTTTTTTCTCCCAAGTCCAGAACTGGATTTTTATTTTCAAAATAGAAAGTATTATTGAACTTGGTTATGAATTTGTCCTTGGTTTTCCTTAAGAAACAATCAAGCAGATAGTTAACTAGATGTTCAAAGTGATGGTCAGCTTTCACTGAACTTGCTCGTGAAACTATCCTAAGGTCGTGGTTAACTAGTTCCTAGGATCATTCCAGCATTATCATACCTTGTTTATCTCCTAAGATGCCTTGGGACTTATGAGGTTTTGAGACAAGCATGCTTGAGACATGGACTGGCGGTGGATTAGTTTACTCTGGTATAATCCCATGTAACAGGGGTCTTGGCATCTCTTGTTTTGAGTTATTTTGAACTCTGTATCCAACTCTTATGCCAAGAAGGTGTTCAATTACCTAGTTTGTGCATTTCTTTTATAAAGAAATTCTATATTATGGAGATGTGTGTAAAATATCATGTAATGTTTGCATCCATCTAATGACATTGTTGATTCTTGGTGCATTTCTAGTTTTCTACTGAGGCATGTTTTTATTTATTTATTTTTAATCTAATTTCTGTCAAGCTCATCTTAATTCTCTTTTGCCTCTCTGAAAGTTAATGTTTTTCATGCAGTGGTCCGTCCAGGTTTGATTGGGATCAAAGTTCTCAGGCTTGGGTTTATCGGCGCACTAAAGCAAATTTATTTGAACTTTTGGAAAGTGAGTTGGAGAAACTGTGTGGTGAACCTATTAATCTCTCGTAAGATTCTGTGATGAATTGCAGAGATTTTTATCTTGAAATTTTATTTCACTGCTGATTTCAAGAACTTTTGTATTTGGCTTCTTTACCAAGTAGTTATATTTCATTTATATTTCTTATTTGGAATGTAAGGTATCCATGGAAGAGAATGGTTTGTTGTTCCATTGTTGTGCATCGCCCTTGAGGAGCTTGAGCACTTGTCATCAACAATGTCTTACCGTCTTTGTAACATGGTGCTTGCTAAAATGTTCTGGCAATAGGTTCTTGAAAGATATGTGCACTTGTACGTGTATTCTGGACGTTAGAGTTTCAACAATACTTACTGCTTAGATATGTGCAGAAGTGGAAGGGAAATAATTCACTTGTGCATTAGTTATCAGAGTTAAACAAATCAGCTAAGCGTTGAGCAATTTGGGGGGGAAAATCAGCTTAGCCCAGTTAGGTTAGACTATCGAAGTAGATAGATTAATATAATAGAGATACAGTAGGAATTGCTATTGTCAAAATACTATTTTATGCGCTTAGAAAAGTCTTATCAAATATTATTCTCTTTATTTCTTTTGTTGACTATAAAATTTACATGGGTTCTTCAATTTAGTAATGGATTGGTAAACCTTCTTCCAAATTTGGACCATAGTATCAGGAACTTGGTACATTCTAGTTCCGGGGACAGGAACATGATATATTATTCATTTTGTACGGGGTACGTTGAGGCTAAATCTAAATGATTTATATCATGTATAAAATTAATATATTAAATATATTTATGAGTACAATAAAGTTTGGATAAAATAGTAAAATCAACAAACATAATATTAAAAAATAATTTAAAAATAAAGTATAAGTATTTTTTTAAATTTTTTTTGTGTTTAATTTATTTTTTAATTAAAAGTCTTAATAAAAATTTAAATCGTTAATTTTAGAGATTTGATATACGTATATATCACTAATCGAAACGTAAAATCTAGATCATGATTTCAAAAGTATAAAGAACCCGATAACTATGATGTGGACAGAGGAGTGGAAGCTGTAATGTCAATTTTTATTGCTAAGTTTAGGTTTTTTTCTCCAATAAAGTGAACAGGAGGGGTTGCTTTTGGTTTACAAGAATAGCTTAAAGTTGTCAAGTATCACATCTCTAAAAGATGAATTAATGTGTAAATAAGAATCTTGTTGTGTGGGATCAAGATTCATAATTGGAGAGCAGATAATTGATGGCCAGAAAGGTACTTTTATTTATTTTGGTTATCCTTATACAAAAAAAAAGGAAAAGAAGAGGGAAAAATGTCACTTAAAATGATCAGTTAACAATTATTTTGTACCAACTCCTCTTGAATCTTGATTTTGTTGGTTACTTTTTACTTTGTGATGCGTGACTGAGGGTGAATTTTCATTATCTAGTTTTAGTTTTGGTGGATGGATCAGAATAAAGATGAGATGTAGTTTTGGTTTTATAATTAATTGGGATATAAAACTTAAACAGTAGATTCTACAAAATTTTAAAATAACCAAGCTCAATAAATCTAGTATTAATTTTATAATTAATTATGATGTAAAGTTCAATCTATAAACTTTATCAAATTTTAAAATTATAAAATCTAAATATAAAGAAATTTTGTATTAAAAAAATTAATATAAAAAAATTGTTCTACTTAACATTTAAATAACAAACTAAAATTAGATATTCAATAAAATTAAATTATAAGATTAAACCATAGAAAAAAATTGAGTTTATATGATATTTTTTAAATATTTTTTTCAGGACAACATAATTTTGGCATTTGTAGTTACGTGGACTATATAAAGTTCAATCTAAGAGCTCTATAAAGGTATAAACTAATAAAGTATGGTTTATAAAATGCCTAAAATAAATAATAATAGTCAAATTGAGTAGTAAACTAAACTAAATTAGATATTCAAAAAAATGAATTTATTGCACAATATTTTGCCATTGAGAGTTTCATCATTAACCACTCATGTGCTTTTATCTTTACATTTTTATTGATTGAAATCCAATTAGATATATTAGGTAATTGTCAAATATTATTATTTGCTCTTTTGCATGGGATTCATGTAAGCGATTATTCATATCATTCGTATTAAAAGTTTAATTTGTAAAGTTTACAAAGGTCAAAATAAAAAGTTCATTATATTGAATACTTGAATTAAATGATACAATAAATTTAAGTAATAAACTAATTGAATTTATAAGAATGAGTGAAAAATAGATTTATTTTACACAATTTTTTTTGTAACTTAGTTGATAGATTGATATTCAATGATGTTATACTTTATTATTAAATCTAGTAGATAATATTGATTTCAATAAATTCAATTTATGAGTTTGTGTTCTTAAAATGTCAAATATAAAAAAAGATAAAAAAGAGTTTCACCGTGCGCGCGCGCGCACACACACACATATATATATATATTCTATTGTATTAAATATCAATATCTCAATATTTGGTTTTCTCTACATTTTTCTTGATTTATTATTTAATTATTTATAAGAATAAGTTTCAAAATTTTTAACATATACATTCACATTGTGTACCCATTTGTTATGTTGAGTACATAAAAAAATGTCTATAACAAATAATTATTTATTTGATTAATTTTTTAAAATTAATATCTTAAGTTCTTTTATGATTATTTTATATTTTCGTGCACATGTTGTATTTTTTTATTGGTATTCACATGTTATGCTAATTATTTTACAAATTTTTACCAATAATAAATAATAATAATTATTTTTTTAAATAAAATGAATTAAATAAATAAATTAACAATATTAACTAAATATATTTCGAGAATTGTATTGTGATTAGTTTAGTAGAAACTATGCACTGCTTTTTGGGAAACTTATTAGTAATTATTCGGCAAGTTGTAAGAATCAAATATTGGATGCTCTTTGTAAATGTTGCTTTTTGAATTGAATCAAACTTTTTTTTTTAATCATAATCTGTTCATTTTACTGTAACTAATTTGAATATGCGACCATTAAATAAACAGTCTCATCTTAATAAAGTTTAGTGGAGACAAAAACTATTTTATAATGCAGAATGGGATCCAAAGTTATAGGCAAACATACAATGTCATTAAACCATTAGAATGTAATTTTCGTTAATAGTAAAGATAAATTCAATTACATAGATGTATTAACTTCTCAACAGAAATAGGACCATCGAAAAAAAAGTAAACACATTACAAACTATACTTGTAACTAATAGTAATCTAATGCCCCCAACCCCAATATCAACAGAATGCACCATTTCAAACATTACTCTAATATCCTCTCTCAATCTTTGACTTTTTCCATATGAATCAACTAAGTGCTAACGGATGCTTATTATCTCTATTGTAGCATAATCATTAATAGGCAAACAACAAGAAAAGAAACAACAGAGTCCATATTCACAAGTATAATACAATTTGTTATTCTTTTTCTTCGATTTCACTATTCGTACAACAACTCTTTGCCCACATCTGTAATTTCAATTCTCGTATTTGAGATGGCAACGAGTCTTGTTGATATTAGAAGATGACATTACATAGGCAACTTGCAAAATCATCAGTAAAGCTTTAATCGAACATGTTGCAAACAATGAAAACTTGAGTAACAACATAGAACAAAACAATCATTTTTTCCTAGATTATAAGTTATAGTTCAAACCTAGTACTCAACAACCAAACACACATTATCTAATTACCAACCACACACATTACTGCACTGAATCATTACCCGTATTTGGGCACAAAAATTAACCAATTTTTGAGAAACATTTTCGAAGAGATGCAAGAAGATAATTTCACCACTCATTATTGGGATACATATATTTGCCGCGAACAGTAAAAGATTTGGCCCAAGACACTTTCTCGTTAGATTTTGGTCAAAATCACACCCACAATGAAGAAATGGAAGAGAAAAGAAGCTGAGATCTACCTCTCAAAAGAAGATAAATAAATGTTGAATTGTGAATGGGTGAAGAACAAAAACTTTATGAAGAATAAGGAAGGTGAACATTATGAACATTATGAAGCAAGTATAAAGAATTATATAACACATAAATGGTATTATGGAGAGATTTCCAAATAAATATTGATTTGCAATGATGGTTGACTGAAAATAACATATTTGACTAACAATAATTTAATGATAGGAGTATCTTTTATCTTGAATCCAAAAATGCATATTTCCATGATGGTATATGTATATTTTGAAATCACATGTCATTATCTATAGGTTAGGTCATACTATAGGTACTAAATGTAATTTTCTCTATCTTTTTAAAAATATAATTTATACTTAGCATCCTATTTAATTTTAGTCCATTTTAAAATTTATGTTAAATATAATAAAAAATTAAAATTCTTAAAAAAAATAACCTATAAGTATTAGCTACCAATGATAACAACAAAAACTATGTAAAAACATACATAAAGAATATGAAAAAAAATTACAAAAATTAAAATCTCAACAATTTAATAAAATTTCAAACCATCTAAAATGTATACTCAGGATTGATTTAATTTCTTAAGCATAATCTAAATAAGAATTTCTTTGTATGTGTGTTGTTTTATCTTCAGCTTTACATCGACTAGTAGCATGATCATAGGTGTGGAGCATGCTAGCGACCCTTGCATAGTTATTGGCTAAATATTACTTTTGGGTAATGAGTTTTGATCAATTATTTTAATTTTGTCTACCATGTTTCAATTTAAGCAATATTTTTTTTATAATTTTAAAAAAGTTTCCATTAAATTTTTTTTTATGATGGATTTTTTTTCATCTAAACAGTGTATGAGACAAATTATATGTTCTATAGCAAATAAAACTTTAAACCACATGAGATATGAAGGTAAATTACTCTCCAAAAGCTCAGATTTTAGCCGGATGAGCATCCAAATCGATAAGATCAGATTCCATGATAGAATTTTATTAAGTTCTTGATGAAAATTGTTGCAATGACAAAATTAAATGATTTTAATTTAAAGTGAAAATTTGTTTTAAGAAATAATTTATCACGCTACGTAAATTACATTTGAAATGAAATCATGATATTTTCTTTATAATTTTAATATGATTTCCCTTCAAATCAAATTTCAAAGCTTAAATTCTATACTATCAAATGAAATGTCCATTTTATTTTGAAATCCTTGAAAAACCAATTCTTTGTATAGCTTTGGTATATGGTTTATCCGTTTAAAGTGAGTTTACAAAGGACACAATTTATCGTTTGAAAATAAAAATATCCAAATCCAAATATGTTCGGTAATATTCAATGAACTTAACTTTATTTTAACTTTTTAATAAAAATGATCCAATCCTCTGGTCCACCGTCACCAATTGCACGGCCCAAATTTGGGTGAGACGTGAGGTGAACCTCCATCGTTCAAGGTGGGAGTGAAACTTGCGTTGTAAACTTGTATTCCGTCGTAGTTTAAGACAAAGACGAATACTTTAATTTTTCTTTCAAGTCATTGTCAATATCATAATTCATGAGGTCATGGTCAGCAGAATCCTAAGATGAATCAAAGACCCCCAATACTATCTCCACGCTGGTTTTCAATATTTTGGAAGCACGCAACGACAACCACACAAAATCACTTTTCCCCAAAACACTCAACAAATCTCCACCACAACACCCAACCCTCACTTGATCTTTTTCTTTCTTATCAAGTCCCCAACGGATTCTTTATTAATTCAATTCAGTTCCTCAGTAACAACCTCCCTCGATCACAACCTCCTCTTAATTATGTACTTCATGTAATATTTTTATGTTTTGAGATTATGATTAACAAAATAGAGTTAACTAATAAAGTTAATTTCAAGTTTCAATAAAGTTGAAATCTTAGACATATAAAAAAAATAAAGTTGAGATTCCTATACGTAAAGCTTTTCCCCTCTTTGTTTGATGGCCGGCCCTATTATGTACAGTTGTAAGTTGTTATATTTCAAACAAAATAACATTTTTTTTACATTAAACCTTTGCTTGGCAAATAATTAAAAAATATAAATATCTCCCTAAACGAACCAACAAGAAAGATTAAGAAATGGGACCAATACCAAATAACAAATTAAGTCGTGCTATAAATTATAATCATTTTAAAAACTATTTTGACTGTTTGGCTCTAAACCAATGTTAGAAAATCACCCACCGAATATAAAATCTCTGTAAGCCACGCAAGGTAAGGGTAGGGGAAACGAGTGACGGTTGGTGAAATAAGCATATAACATACCATTATTGTGCGTTACCTGCTTTTGGAATAGGAGGGAGGTTGGTTTTGTGGGTTGTGACTTGTGGGGGAATGGAGCATGACACGTAGAAGGTAGCTGGCTCATATTAGAGGTGTGTTAAAGAGAAACTATAGACAGACGCACTCCTAACCAAGAATTTCTCCCTCTTAGAGGTCCCCCAGAAAGACTATTGGCCTTGCTCTAGCTACGTGCCTCAAGGTTGGCCATGCATTTCTCTGACATGTGACCTATCAATGATGCCACTGGATGAATGGTGATTAAATCAACAACCCACCTCCACCACATCAGCTTATGGTGTCCAAAATTTTTTTTGTTTGTCTGGGGCTCTTACCTTTTTGCACCACACTGACCCTTTAGATTCACCCACTCAAGACATCCCATAAGGCTGCTACGTACACTGCTAGCCTAAAGCATAATGCGACCCATCCTACCAAAAAAGGGGGAAAATATAACGATTTTAAATTTTAATTTTAAGAAACAAACCCAAAAACAAGGTAAAGACACCCGAAATATTTTTGTTCTTTCTAGCTAACCCAACTGGGCCAATGGAATCAGGCATCATTATTTCAAACCAAATATCATTATGCATCCTGAAAATTTTCGATCTCATTCTTCCATTTCATAAACAAAAATCTGAAATGAGATCAAAAAGTTTTTGAGTAACAATAATATTTTTGTTACCAACGGATATATGTATGTATATCTATCATTTTTACCAGGCATTTCATTACCATGAATCATATAATTCCTAAAAAAATCCACCCATTTTCGTTTCCATAGAAATTCCAATCAAGCACAAGGCAACTCCAAAATAAGCCCACAGATAGACTAGACTTCAAAATTGAAAACAGAACTACTACAATCTCAGGATTCGGAGGGATCAAAATAAGATCTCTGATTAAGTACAAAGTTTTAAGTAACGGTCAACACCAACTCAAAGATGGAGTAAATTACTGACTGTTTGTTTGTTAGAAGAGGTCAATTACCAACAAATATCTTTACCTCAAATCAGACGGCAGAGGATCCCGACGAATTAAAATCAACCGCTTCAGTTGCTTGATTCAAGTTGTCTTTGTCTCGCTGGTGAACTTTCTTGACCGACTCGATAATCGCGACGGATTTCGAACCGGCCGGCAACAGAACCTGAATCGCCGGGTCCTGTTCCGTTCTCCGGTCTTTCAATGGCCTCGTTGAGTCAACAGAATTGACTTCGCCGTCTGGTCTGGACCGAGTTATGTGAGTTGTGAACGGTGAACCGTTGTTCTGTTCAGCAGATGAACAGTTGAGATCGTCCTGTTTAATTACTAATAATACTAATCAGAAGAAATTCTAGACGTTCATTTGATAAAAAATTACGTGACTATGCTTGAATGCCCACAATAAAAATCAAAGAAGACATAAGCGGTTCAATCCACACGTTTTTTTTTCTTCTTTTTTTTAAACAAAAAGAAAATGAATCAATATTAAAGATCAAAACAATTAAAAATCAAAGAAAACGAAGTGAAATGATTTGGAAAAACTAAAGTAGGAAAAAGTAAGGAACTAATCAAAGCAAAAATAGTGAAATGTAGGTAACAAATTCACCGAAAACTGAAGAAGATAGAAACAACAAACAAGGAAAAAAAATTAAGAAAAAGATTTTTTTTGATTGAAAACGGACGAAAAAACAGAGGAAACATACCTGAGAAGGAAGATCTGAAGCATTTGGCCTCATTCGCTTAAGCGAAAACCTACTGATCACAGACTCTTCGCTACTCGTAGGACTAGCAGCAGGAGGTTGCGTTGCGGTAGTAGACAACGGCACCACCTGATTCTCTCCATCCTCCTCTTCCTGATCATCATCATCTTCTGTATCGATCTCATCATCATCATCATCATCATTCCCTGCCTCGTTCTCTTCGCCATCTACACGGTCCTTTTCATGTATGCAGCTCTCGCAGATGGAAATCGTGTGCCCGAGCTTAGCACCGGAGGCATTCCATGGAGTGAGAGACTGGCACAGGTGGCAGAGGAGAGTTCTGGAGTGTCTAGCTACCAGGAAGTTGGCTCCGTGGACTTTGCCGTCGCAGTCCCAGCACAGGCTCGCCTCGTCGGATTCGCAGTGCGCTCTCGCCGGGAGCTTGCACAGCTCGCAGTTCTTCATCTTTCCTCTTTTGAGATTCTTTTCTTTGCTCACAAGGTTTTTGCTTCAATCTATGAGTTATTTTTCGTTCTTTCGCTTTCTCGGGAATTTCCTCTCTCTACTTACTCGGAACTCTCTCTCTCCTATGTAAGGTATGAGGCGAAGAAAATGGGAAATGTATAATCAGCAAGTTGCAGTCGTTTATAGTAACAGCCTCGCCTTTACTTAAAATTACCAAATTGCCTTCCTTTTCCAATAGAAGCCACAATGGGGATCTGCTGTGGTATTTATTTTAAAGAATTTTTCGCATCGAAGGCTTAAAAGGATAAAAAGACATTTTCCGTTACTTATTAAAATGGGTATTAATGTAGGGGTAAAATCGTCATTAAAAAATAATTAGTAAAAAGAGAGTACTCGAGACATAGGGTATTGTCAGTTGTGTGAACAGATCACTGAGGCAAAGGCTGTGGTGTAATGTAATGCCAGGTGTTGGCTCAAGAGGGAGCAATAGCTTCTGTGGTTTATATATGCTCCCGCGCCCCCACCCACTTTGACCTGTACTTCTGTTTCCGCGGTTCGTTTCGAGATATTTTCTTTGGTTGTGACGGTGATGTGTCTCCCACGTGGGAGATTTTCATTCGCTTACGTGGCTCGCCCCTGTTTATAATGTGGGGCTCTATCCACGTGGCATATATTTGATCTTCAATTTATGGCGTCTACAATTGGACCCAGGAGTCTCGGCTATTTTCGCCTTCTTTTCCGTCTCGAATTATTTCTTATCGTAACTCGTTGATAAAGATAAAAGAAGAATTTCTAACTGCACGCGCTCACAGTCCTAGTGGATATCACTCGCTCAGTCTCTGTTTTTTCTCTTGCCAAAGTACGTTTTAAAGAATTTTAATGTTTTTCTTATTTTAATGTTTGTGTTTTTTTGTCTTCCAGCATCAAAGAAAACAAAATATTTTTAAGAAAAAAAAACCACTTATCAATTTTTTGATTTGTGTTGGATTATTCTCTCGATTTAATAAAAAAATTTATATTCAATTTAAGTCGATTTTAATTTTATAATTACTTTGAATAAATGAGATTATGTCACTAAATAAAAATCATGTTACATCAATTAAATTTATTAACATAAACTTAACTCAATTATGTTACAAAATTGCAGCTAGCTTTTTTTTTTATAAAATAAATTTTAATTTTTTTTGTGTATTTTATTTTTAAAACGCACTAAGCCCAATTAACACAGGAATAACCTACGGAAAGAATGAGGATTGTGCATCAAACAATACAAGCAATCCTAAATCAAAATTATATAATTTTGTATTGATCAAGTACATACAATAAAGCAAAGATGATTTTTTTCCGTCTTTTGGTATTACTATTCACCGTTGACTAAAAATTAGACAAAGGATTAAAAAAAAAGATTGACAGAGAAGGTTTCCATCAGAAAATTCAAAGTTTCGAATAAAACAAAATAGATTTTTATAATTTTTAAAAAAATATGTAAATATGAATCCAAATATCACGTCGGTTTTTGTAATTTAACCGAATTTTAAATTTTCAAACGACAGAAATTTTAATCAACCAAGTAGCACATTTAATTGTACAAACTATCACAGATTTACTTGTTTTAGCAAAAATAAATTTTGGAGTCATCTGACATCTCTCCCCTCTTTCTTATCAGTCATTCACATCAATACTCGTCCTGAGAAGGCTTGCTCTACCAAACCTCATCAAGGCCCAACATTCCGTTTCCTTGGGTTTTTGCTTACTCGTGTTCCTAGATGTGAAGTTTGAGACAAGGGTGGGCTCGTGTGCTTCAATCGATCTTACTGGGTTCTTCAAAGGGCCCAAACAAATTGAACTTCTTTGTGTTAAATCATTAGCAGAAGATTAAGATAATTAAAGATGAAAAGAATGGTCGATGACTTGATGTTGATACCGTTCACCAATAATAATAAAAAATTAAATAATAATTTTAATATTTAAAATTTTCATTTTTCTGGATCCATAGGATTACTTGATGTTATGGGTGGGGGTCGAACCTGCGCGGGCGAAGAACAACATATTTAAAGTTTGTATTCTTTACCACTCGGACAAATGGACACCATGTTGCTACTTTATCTGCACCAAAATTAAAAAGGGTATAACAAAGTCACTCCTCAGCGCGAAAGATTTCTTCAATCTTTTTTTTTTTTTTCTTTTTGTCTCCTTGTATGATTTTCTTCGTTTGGTAACAGAGACAGACTGCCTTCTCTCTTTCTTCGTTTGGAGGTATGAATTTCTTTGTATTTACGCTCGCCCATTTTGTTTTCGTCTTTGTTTTCTGGGTTCGGTATCACTTGTTTATTTTCTTTAAGTGTTTAGTTATACAGTTCTTCTTTGCATGTAAATGAGTGCTGTCACTGTTGGTTTTCCTGCTACTCTGGGCAACTCCAAAACGTATCATTCAAAGCCCTAGCAAGTAAGTGAAGAACAAGGGTTTCTGACAAATTCCTAACAATTTCTACCAAAAACCTAACCTGGTTTCCTAAAATTTTCTGTGCTTGTAATTTTTTTGTCATTTTGGTATTTACCCCCGTAATGGCTGATTATTGTGTGATCTTTAACATGCAGGAAGAACACACCATCTTCGATTTGGTTGCTCATTACTGGAGACGTCGATTGTGATCGGTACGTACTGCTTTCCAGATTTACACAGTAATTGGAAATAGAAGTCAATTATTTCTATGGGTTTGGAAAAGGCAAATACACAGTTAAGAATTTTGCCTTGGTAATTGATGTATTTATTTCTGTATTAGACTGTTAGGCGTATAGTGAGTACGAAGACTGAACTCAAAATTGCTGCAGCATGCTTCAGTTTGACAAGTATGAAGTAATTATAATTAAGGCTCAATAATTGCATGATGACAATCAGACAAATTTGAGGTTGATCAATCAAATTGAGTTGCTATTTTTTATTCTGTAATTTGATTCTATCATGACAATGTTTGGCAGGTCATATTCCAAATTTATTTTGTTTTATAAATTTATTCTTATTCATATTTTAAATAAGAGATGTAAAGAAATAATCATTCTACTTAAGAGGGATGGTTGTTTCTCAACTTCACTTCATTATACAAATTTCTATTTAAATAACAAGTTAAACATTCAGATCTGGTTTTCTTTTGTTGTTTTAAAATTTGTGGCTTGAAATATTTGCCAATATGCACTTGATATCATTCAAATCTGACGGTTAAACTGTCAAATTTTAATGTGTAGAATCAAAGCTCATTGCATAGCATTCCATGACATTTGTGTACCCTAATTTTGCAGAACTGAGAGAGGGAAATTGTGAGACTTGTGGCACAAACATAATCTCTTATCCCCTTAACACTAAGCCAGACTGCGGTGAGTTTTAATGTGACTAGTTGGTGTAACGCTGATCTGACCAATTCCAGTTCTGATATTTCATCAAAAGGTATGAATAGTTTATTTGAAGACTACAAGGATTGTCCAAGTTCATTGGAGATGGAAATAGAAGGTCCGTTTGCAGTGCAAAATTTCAATGGAACCCCTCAGTTTTGAATTGTACTCAAGGTGAGGATGCTATGCCATGCATGAAAATGTGATGATGAATGACCTAACATGACAATCATGTAGATTACGATCGCAAAAGTACGATTTTTTTTATTGAGTTAGTTTAGCTTATTTAAATTGTTCATTTATCACTGTTTTTATGTTATCATGATATTTCTTTCTTGTAGAAGGTGGTCACCTTGAGAAACTGGGAGGGGCGTTAGGAGGAAAGACGCCACTAACACCGATGGTTCTGGCAACTGTAGCAAGTGTGATTTTATTGTCATGTTATGGAAAAGAAAGAAACCTAAAAAAACAAGGTAACTAGTCAACAGATCATAATTCAACTATTGATTCTCCCGTATAATTAATTAGCTTGTTGCTGATATATTTTTATACTCTCGTGATTTTGGAATACAGGGAATATGCTCAAAGAAATGTAGCACTTCAGTTTTATGACAGCATTAAAGGGAAACTCTTAAACTCCTCTTAGCCTTGTCTTGAAGCACTTGAGAACCTCTTTACAGCAATTTCTTGACCTCCAAAAAACTTACCTTGGATCAAACACTCCATAAATATAATTGTATAATAGATTATATAAACAAGTCGACATGGACTTTAAAGACTAGTAAAAAGTACCTTGTAAACACACCCTGAGCCTCCTTTTCCAAGCATGCTTGCTTTTGAGACATTACTAGTAGTTAGTATGCTTTCGAAATTGTAAAAAGGTAAATCCCGCTTTTCTTCTCTTCTTTTTTGAACTGTCCTGAAAAGCGTAGATTTACCTTTTTACGATTTTGAAAACATAGTAGTTGCTACTTATAATATCTCATAAGCAAACATGCTTGGTAAAGGAGGCCCTAGGCCTGTTTCTAGTGTATTTTTTACTAGATTCTTTAAAGTTCATATGAGTAATTATAATTATACAATTATCTATATGGAGTGTTTGATCATGATCTAAGCTAAGTTTTCTGGAGGTCAAGAAATTGTTGTAAAAAGGCTCTCAAGTGCTTCAGGACAAGGCTTTGAGGTGCTTAAGAATGAGGTTGTGTTGATTTCTAGGCTTCAAAACATCGGAATCTTGTTAGACTTTGGGTTATTGTATAAATGTGAGACAAAAAGATTCTACTTCTCGAATTTATACCGAACAGAAGCTTAGACTTTTACATATTTGGTTAGACCCCTAAACCCAAGTCCTAATTGTCTAATGCACGATATAGCGTCTTGATTTACACAAATTTGGGGGTTCCCATGAGTAGCCTCTCTCTTTATGAATCTTGTAAAATTTCTGCTGAACCAAAATTGGTTTGTGGAAGAATGGTATTGACTACACTTTTTGTTTTCTTCTTCTTTGTCTAATTCAATGTAACCTCACCTTTCTGATGTCTGCGTGTATTAATCTGGTTGATACGTTCTTTTTGCTAGTAATTACATATTCTTTTCACCTGCATTTTTTTAGTGATGAATTCAGTTCAGATGCCTTCGAACTTGACTATATTTGTTCAGTTTTCGTTCATTTGTTCTTACTCAATACTCATTGTGGTCAACATTTATTCACATCATTCTTAGATAAAAGGGGCAATTAAAACAAGCTGAGCTGAACATCTTTCTGTTCGAGTATGGTTCAGATTTTGAGTCAGAGTTGGCTAACCGGTGGCCAGGCTTTTGATTCAATCAAGGTCATGACTCCCATAAGGTCCTCTAAGCATCTCACCATTACATCCCTACAGCATTTTCCTGTTTCCTTACATGTAACATCACAATAGTTATCTATCCTAATTCCCAGGTTTAAATTAATTAACTTAAGCTTTACTAGTGTTTGAGAGCTTCCTTGCAGAATTAGAAAAAAAAAAGCTTTAAAATTGCAGGTTGGGGGGTGGGGGGGGGGGGGGTGTTGAAAGGCTACCTTCTGCAGTCTGGACTTGCTTCATAACCTATTTAAATCACTTTCTTTTTAATAATCAGATTCTGCTTGCCAATATTTCAAGCAGCTTTTAGTTCTCCAAAAATAAAATTGAAGAGCTGCACAGAGTAATCTCCCCTTTTCTGGCCTAGTGCTTGTAAAACTGTTGATGTATGCTAACCACAGCTGCATAATTTGCATAGCAAGGAGACAATAAGTCAACATGACTCAGACAGGATGTGGGACCGCTTGCTGTGATATACAGGAGCAGGATTACTGAATGTATGCATACTGATTAAGCTCTAGCTAGCTCGTATTACATTATTTGCACCAGGAAAAAAAAACTATTGAAGATTGTTGGTTTCCTTAATCTGTCATTATCAAGAGGCAGACTTTGTTTTATTTATTGAGACTCGCGCTAATCGCATCTAAAATCTCTTAAAAGGAGGAACGAAAAGTAAAGGTAGAGGGGCCACAAATCAAAAAGATGAAAGAAACAAAACCAAACGACCTTGACCTTGATCCTCAGCAGCCAGCATTGCCTTTTCAATAATTCAACTTAAGTGCACTAAAAATTACCATGGAAATTGCAGATTATTGTTCTTTTGCCCTACTTATGTTTGTTAGAACTATGAGCAGTGGTGGATGATAAATTGGTCTTCACATCATCTAGAAGTGAACATAAAGTTTAGAGCTCTCTGCTGCAAAAAAAAATCAGGCTTAATTTGTTGCTAGATTTAGCTGATTAGATTAATAATTATACAATTTAAGAACTAAAATTGGATTGTAAATAGTGTTACCCTTTTCCCTTTCATTTGATAATATGCTTCCTGTACAATGCACTAAAGTAAACTCCACCTCATCTTTTGTCTGGCAATTTCAAATTCTGCACAAAGAAATCCATTCTTTAATGATGGTGATATCAATATCAATACATTTAAATCTCAACTGCTGACCAAGTTATATTGTGGGGCATTTTAGATAATGAGAGTCAACAATGGGGCATTTTTGCAGAGTAAAAATAATAAATGTGAATTTAAAAAACAGGTCCTGTGGAAACCAGATGATCAGCTACCACTGTATATGCTTTCTAGTTAAAAAGCAAATGCTAAGGACTTAACATTCTTCCATAATGATGAGTAAAAGAAGCAAAATCAGAAGATTAATCATCATTACATGGTCTGTTAGAAAGATGATACCTACTATCTTTTTGTTCACATTTCTGTTGAGTGATTCTCTTCTATATTCTTCTGCTAAAGATACCATAACATTAAACATTTTGATTAGTGACATCAAAGGAGATACTCTGGTTTCAGCTGGGGAAAGATTTGAACTAGGATTCTTTACTCCTAACGGAAGCTCTGATGGTAGAAGGTACGTGGGTATATGGTATCATCAGTTAAATCCACAGACAGTTGTATGGGTTGCCAACCGAGACAGCCCACTTCTAGATCACAGTGGAGTTCTTGCCATTGCAGAAGATAGAAACCTCAAGTTATTAGATGGAAATGGGGAATTCTACTGGGGCACAAATCTTGAAACATCGTCTTCTGCATACAGGACAGCGAAACTAATGGAAAATGGGAACCTCGTCATAAGCGATCAAGACCAAGAAAATCACTCAGCTAGAATACTCTGGCAGAGTTTTGATAACCCGACTGATACATTTCTTCCCAGCATGAAAATGGATGATAATATGACATTAACTTCATGGAGAAGTTATGATGACCCAGCACCAGGGAACTTCACTTTTCAGCTAGATCAAGATGAAGAGAACCAGTTCATCATCTGGAAAAGATCTATGAGATACTGGAAAAGTGGAGTTTCAGGTAAATTCATTGGTTCAGATGAGATGCCCTATGCCATTTCTTACTTTCTATCAAATTTCACATCAACTATTACAGTTCACAATGCTTCCGTGCCACCTCTCACCTCATCATTGTACACCAATACAAGGTTGATTATGAGTTACTCGGGTCAAGCTCAGTATTTTAAATTGGATGATGAGAAGATTTGGGCACAGATTTGGGCTGAACCTAGAGATAGATGTACCGTGTACAATGCTTGTGGAAATTTTGGCAGCTGTAACAGCAAGAATGAGTTGATGTGCAAGTGTTTGCCCGGTTTTAAACCTAGCTTGCCAGAGACTTGGAATAGAGGAGATTTTTCCGGTGGATGCACCAGAGATTCAACAATATGTGGTGAGGATGCTGAAAGTCACACATTCTTGAATTTGAGTATGGTAGAAGTGGGAAATCCAGACTCTCAATTTAATGCTAGGAATGAAATGGAATGCAAATTAGAGTGCCTCAACAACTGCCAATGTCAGGCTTACTCATATGAAGAAGCTGAAATCACACAACGGGCTAGTACCGATGGTAATGCATGCTGGATTTGGTCAGAGGATCTCAACAATCTTCAGGAGGGGTATGAAGGCAGCCGTAACATTTATGTACGGGTTGCAGTTTCTGATATAGGTACAGTTCGTCTCCCTTTTAGAAACGCTTGAATTCATTATCACTTAAACAAATGTAGAAGTTGATTTGGTAAAGTTTCATGAAGTTTATGACTTGAATTTGTTTACAGTACTCTACTTAGTAAGTAGAGGAGTTCTAACTGGGTGAACTCAAACGTCTTACTTGACAAAAAGTTATGAAGGCCTCAGGCCATATGAAATTTTGTGCTAGTCTGAACACAGCTGAAGCCCCTCTCTAAACTACCATTGTTTGTTAGACAATATTGACTTTCTGCAGTCTTTTTGACTGTACAGATATAAGAGAATTTCTAATTCTTTCTCATAGAGGTGATCCAATTCATTTACTGACTATTATGACATTGGAACTCAGGTAATTATTAGTCAACGGTCAGTCATTTGTGCCTTGTGAACTTGTATAGCATAACTGTGAAATTTATGTATAATAGTAACGCCAGAGAAAATGAGCTTTCTTTTTTAAAATTAGTGTTATTGAATCACAAGAGATTCTAATATTTTCAGAATCAACGGTGAGAAGTTGTGAGACCTGTGGCACAAACGTGATTCCCTATCCCCTTAGCACTGGACCGAAATGTGGTGACACTATGTACCTCAATTTCCACTGCAACATCTCTACTGGTCAGGTTAGCTTTGATGCTCCTGGTGGCACCTACCAAGTTACAAGCATAAATTCAGAAACACGAACATTTGTCATCCAAACCAAAGAGACAGATAATTGTGCAGCTAAAAGTTCAATGGATAGAATTTTGGAGCTCAAGCAGTCATCACCATTTCATGTGACTGGCCGGTGCAATGCAGACTCAATTAAAGGTGGGGTTGAAGTGGAGATAGTTTGGGACCGTCCGGCTGAGCCAACTTGCTCTTCATTTACAGACTGCAAGGATTGGCCGAATTCAACTTGCAATGTGACAGGAGATGGGAAGAAAAGGTGCCTTTGCAATACATACCTTCGATGGGATAGCTCAGCTTTGAACTGTACTGAAGGTAAGAATGATAAAACTCGTCAGAAATACAGAATGATCTGTCTTTTAGAAAGTAGAACTTAACTGGGTTTACTGGATGATGAATAAACTAGAGCAATGATGCTGAGGGAAATTGCATAACAAAGCTGTATTTTTGTAAACTGTAATTATGACTTACCTTAGAACTTTAGGAAAAGGTACTCTTTCTCAGAACTCCCAAAGTTCTAGATACTTACAGCATTTTCATCATTACATATCATAATATCTGGAGTCTATATGGCAATGCAGTCTTTCAATATGTGTCAATGTATAGTTCTTGACAGAAAAGATTAAAGGACATGTAATCACATTGAGCATGATTTTAGTATTGTGACTGAGTTCTACTTTCTTTATTCTTGCAGAAGGGGGTCATGGTAAGCAGCAATACGAACTTTCAGGAGGAAAGATGCCATTGTCTTTGATCATTGCAGTAGCTTTTACATGTGTAGCTGTCCTAATTGTTCTGTCAAGCACCATTAGTTATATATACTTGCAAAGAAGAAGAGTGTCCAAGGCAATAGGTAATGTTTCTTTAGTTCAGGAGTAATTCAATATGAAAATTGAATAGCAACCTGGTAAACGGTTAACTTCATTTCTGAATTCAGAAAACAGGGGAAGCATTCAAAGAAACCTAGTACTTCACTTGTATGGAAATGAGAGACATGTCAAAGATTTGACTGACTTGGGTCGATTCAAACAAGACAACACTGAAGGCATAGAAGTACCTTTCTTTGATCTTGAAACCATACTAGCTGCTACTAATAACTTCTCAAATGCAAACAAGCTAGGACAAGGCGGGTTTGGGCCTGTTTACAAGGTAAAATCCTTCTATCTTCGATATAAACTTCCTTATCAACTTGTTCCGAGTTAACAAGGGATGCTTTATATGGAATATCAGGGTAATTTTCCAGGAGGACAGGAAATTGCTGTAAAGCGCCTTTCAAGTGGTTCTGGACAAGGCTTAGAGGAATTCAAAAATGAGGTTGTTTTGATTGCTAAGCTTCAACATCGGAATCTTGTTAGACTTTTGGGCTATTGTGTTGCAGGAGAAGAAAAGATGTTACTCTATGAATATATGCCCAACAAAAGCTTAGACTCCTTTATATTTGGTTAGTCTTTATATTCTTAATGATCTTTGTTGCATAAGATGCTGTGTAATGATTAATAGAGACTAATGGACAATAATTGAATGGAATAAATAAACCTTGCAAGATCGAAAGATGCGCATGTTATTGGACTGGGAGATGCGTTATAAAATCATTTTGGGAATAGCTCGAGGGCTTTTATATCTTCATCAAGATTCTAGGTTGAGGATCATTCATAGAGATTTGAAAACAAGCAACATTCTGCTAGATGAGGAGATGAACCCCAAAATTTCTGACTTTGGTCTGGCCAGGATTTTTGGAGGCAAAGAAACTGCAGTAAACACAAACAGAGTAGTTGGAACTTAGTAAGTTTTATACGATTATTTGGATTCTATATCACATCTGTTATCACTGAACATTGTTGGGGTATAGGGTCTACAGTAACATTTATCATTTCACTGGTTTAACTTCTTAATGCAGTGGCTATATGTCCCCCGAGTATGCATTAGATGGGCTTTTTTCATTCAAGTCAGACGTCTTTAGCTTTGGTGTTGTTGTAATTGAGACTATCAGTGGGAAAAGGAACACGGGATTTTATGAGCCAGAACAATCTCTAAGCCTTTTAGGCTATGTAAGTTGTTTCAACTTTCTGTGCCTGATAATCTACTGATTGTTATCTATTTAATACTAACAGTTTCCATTTTAAATTTGTTTGCAGGCATGGCATTTGTGGAAAGAAGGCAAGGGTTTAGATTTGCTGGACCAGATTCTACGAGAAACTTGTAACGCAAATGATCTTGTTAAGTGTCTAAATGTTGGACTTCTATGTGTACAAGAAGACCCAAGTGATCGTCCCTCCATGTCCAATGTTGTTTTCATGCTTGGCAGTGAAACTGCTACTCTTCCAACTCCTAAACAGCCAGCATTTGTCGTTAGACGATGCCCTTCTAGCAGAGCTTCTTCATCTAGCAAACCAGAAACATGCTCCCATAATGGATTGACGGTAACTTTGGAAGATGGCAGATAGCTGAAGATGCCCTTGTGACTTATTTTTCCAGTCATTGAATTCTATAAAGACTTGATTATTTCTGATAAAGAATCAACTTAAGTAGGTATTTCCTCTGTTTAATCTTTCTCTTCACTAACTGTATATCACTGATTCTTCAGATTGATTGCTTGTATTCTAGAACTATTGTTGACATTTTTATATTATCTCCTTTTATAATGTTGTGAGAAGCCTGATAAAGAAAAATTGTCTGATTCTTCACAAGTATTTCCACTTAAATGCTGAGTGTTCATGTTAATTCCAAATGCACAACTGCATGAACTGCCGAGATCTTTTCATCCATGTTCATAGCTTTGAACTTGGTATTTTACTTCTTTCCCGCATGATTATATATGTCTAATTTAGCCTACTTATTAGATTAATGACTGCGCGGTTGATAAGGTTATTTCTTTCTTTTTCTTTGCATCTAATTCATAATGGTGGAACTCATAACCTCATGAATAAAGCCCGGCAGGTAGTACTAGTTCAACAGAGTTTGTTTTAGTTGTCGGTGAAGTTGACTATTATATGTAGTGCAATATTGTTTATTTAGTATGTTAGCTTTCTTTTTCCTTTTCTTTTGCTCCTTCTTCTTTTTGTGCCCATTCAGATGGTAGATTTATGCTGTTTTTGATTATTTCTTTGTAGGGAAAAAAAGAACAGTAAATGTAATACTACTAGCTAGTTACTAAGTTGGTAAAGAAGGGGGTTATATAGCCCATGGAATGCGAGTGTTGAGTGAAGCAAAAGATAAGTGAGAATTGTAGGAATTTCAACATGACTATCCTTAATATCCATGAATTCATAAATGAATAGAGAACATCTAATCTATAGATACAAAGTAAATAATACATACCTTAGATGTTTATTCCATCTTAGTATACGCAACAATCAATCTAAGGAATGAATCTTTGGTTAAATAATAGGTAATTCCCCTATTTATTCTCATTGATACACTAGCTTCAATGGAGTCACTAACTTTGATGTGTGTAGATAATATCATGTCTCGGTCCTAATGGCATTGGATTAGCAACCAGTCATCACCAATGCCCCAAAGGCATCACATCATGCCCAAGTTTATCTTCGCTCTTCCTGTCCTAATGGCCTTGGTTTGGAAAGCAATGCCATCACCAATGCGCACGAGGCCTATGTTGTGCGCACATTGCCACAAGGTTAAGAATTGGAGTGAACCTAGTTAATACTTTATGTAATAATCCAATAGTCCATCCATCAAAGGTCCAAATATCAACTATAGCTTATACTAACTAGTTTATATTAGATATGTTAAAATATTAAATTTACTATAAATAAATTTTTCTATTGAGCTCTCTTTATATCTCGTTAATACTTAACCCGTTTTATAACAAAACTCAAAAATTCACAAGTAATGTAAGCCAACGTTAAGAGATAATTTTAACATGAATTTCTCCCAAGACGGGAGTCTAGGAGCTTCGATTATTGTTGCAATTCTGCTATAAATTTTTATGATTCCTCTTTACATTTCATTTTGCAAAATCTTCCTGAAACCTTTATTTACTTGAAAAATAAGAGCAAACAATAGGGCAGTTCTTCAGTAATTGGTTCTTAGGAATAATCATTTCTGGCTTATTCGGAGCACCAAATGCTGCTGCTGCTAAGTTTGGTTCTTTTACATGACCCTTTTTTTCTTCACAAATTTGTATATCAATGCTTTATTTGGAATTGATGGTTGTGATCCCACCGAGTCCTAATTTACATTTTTTTTCTTACTGATATCCAACGAGTTTTGGCAGCATATGGTTTCTGTTTTGAATTTCTGTCCATTTTCTGGATTTTGCCTTCGGGCCTTTTCTGTTAAGGCCCAAAGTAGGGTCTAAAGCCCAAACTATGGTATCTGAAATTTGGAATGAGCCCCGATCACATGGAACCGGTTCTGTAAGGGTTACCACGAAACAAGGAAAATGCATTAGTAATTATGAGAAAATTAAATAGTAATTGTATCAAAAAATTTAAAAATAAAAAATTTAAATATCAAAATTACTATTCAATTTATCTATTATTACTAATAAACTTTCTGGATTCTGTGGTAACTCCAACAAACTTGATTCGTGGTACTGGAATTTCATTTTGGGTTAAGCTAATTAGGACTTGGATTCGGACAAGGAGACCTTTTTCTTTTACTTGTAATTTGGGCCTAGCCCACTATTTCGTAAGAGAAAACAAAATGATATGATACTAATTAATAAAGATCAATTAGAATTGAAATACTAATTAATTGCAGTTAGTGTTAGTTTCTTCTTTTTGAATTCTTCTTTTCTTTATTTTTAGTATTTCCAGACTAAGTTTTCAAAGTTAGAATGTCAATTTTGGTTATTACATAACAAAGGAAAAGCTATATGAGGAAGTTAACAACTAAGACTGCAGTTTTTCTTCTTTGTTTTTTCTTCCTTTTATATATGATAAATTGGGAATTTGGTCATCATCCATGTACTTGGACAAAATTTGTGAAGTTGCATTCACATTTCCTTCCCTTCTTGGCTCATCCTTTTCTTACTTTGTAAGAAAAGTATAAAATTTATATGAAGTTTTTTATATTTAGTTTGTCAAGATCGAATACTTATCATTGCGCCAAAAATTATCTTATAATCAAAATACAACTCAAATCATTTAAACCGCATAATAACATAAACGTCACGTTTCGATTGAAACTTGGCTTTAACCTAAACTTTCATCACGGAACAGTTGCTGTCAACATTTGGTCAAACTGAGTTTGTGAAGTTTCTTTTTAAATTTATATTTATACTACAAAAAAATTATTAACCATGACATATTTCATACACATTCATGAGAATTTTAAACTTACAAATAATCAACATGTTTCGATAAATTTTAACATATAATCAAAGCTCTATTTTTCGTATAAAACTTGATAAATTTTAAATCATTAATAAAATATGAGTTTTATCATACATTAAAATGATATTTTTTTTGTTAAAATTAATTGGTTTATCACAAATTGAATAGTAAAATCCAATATCAAAATTTATTTTTAAAACTTTACTTTTTTTAAAAAAAATAAACTTTACAAAATTTGTATAAAAACTCGGACTAAGTTTTGTTGGATCATATAATTTATTGGAGTAAGAAACCGATCTTTTGGCCAAGCACAATTTATTTACTAGGTCAAAAGAGAGCCAAGAATGTCCCAAAGGCATATGGCGCAGTGGTAAGTTCGACCTTCGAGATGGCGGTTTCCCCATGAGGTCTCGAGTTCGAGTCCTACCACTGCGCTGTACATCCTGCGATTTACATTCTCCACAAGGTCCTAGGGCAAAGATTGTGGGGCAGTCGTAATGGTCCGTTATCTATAAAAAAAAAAAAAAAAAAAGAGCCAGGAAAAAAAACTCTAATGACAATATTACCCCTCGATATGAACCAAACCTTCTTCCTCCAGCGTTGTTATGGGAAGTCAAAAGGAACATAAAATATTCTAAATGACAGAAAATTCCCCCTGACGACAACTTCTACGAAGCAGAGGTAAATTGCAAAATCAAAAGAGAATCAAAGCCGACCAGCAATTAACCGTCTGTTCCTTTGCTGTCATCCATGGGAACATCTTAATTAAAACTTCCCTCCCTCCTTCCAAGAAGAACCTCTTTCTCCACACTCCTCACCTTCCTCCCTCCTTAATGATCCTTATATATATATATGTGTGCACACCAATTAGAAAACACACTTATAATTACTGCTTTCTCTCTGGGAATTGGGAAACCAAAGGAGAAATAAATTATCCAATAAAAAGAAGATCAAATCATATAATTACATGGCTGCAGGGTTCAATAAGAGAGGTGAATTCGAGGATCTGTTGCCAGTAATGGCAGAGAAGCTAGGTGGGGAGGGGCTGATAAAGGAGCTCTGTAATGGGTTCGAGCTGTTGATGGATAAAGAAAAGGGGGTGATCACCATTGACAGCTTGAAAAAGAACTCTGCAATGCTGGGCTTGCAGGATTTGAGGGATGATGAGCTTGTCAGCATGTTGAAAGAAGGTGATCTAGATGGTGACGGGTCCCTCAATCAGATGGAGTTCTGTGTCTTGATGTTCAGATTGAGCCCTCAGTTGATGGAGGAGTCTCACTTGTTGCTTGAGGATCTTCTCCAAGAGGACTTGATGAATGATGATCAACAATAATATTTATGCTGCTCTTTGAATCTTTGATGAAGGATGAGAGTTTAATTTGCTTTTTTTTTTGGTTATTTCTTCATTAGCCTTTTTTTGTCAAGGCATTATTTTGCATCAACAAGGATACTTGTAAACGATCATAGTTCTAATTAGTTGCATTAATTGTTTTTGTAAAGCATTGCCTTGATATAATAATGTTCCTTAATTTCCTTAATTTAAAGCTGATTTCAATATTCATTAATTGTTATTCATGATGAATATGAAAAAAAAATAGGCAGAAAATTTAAAAGTCAGCTGATTTATCGGACTTTCCTTTCGAAGAATTCTTACATGTATTCGGTACAAGACATTATTTTTGCTTCAAGAGGAAATTTCACTTGTAATTTTTAAATAACTTTATTGGTAATGTTTGAATAATCACTATTCATGTTATCGATAAAGTTATCTAACAATTACCAGTGAAATTTTCACTCGATGTAAAAATTGTGTTTTACACCAAGTTCATATAAAAATTTCTCATTTTTCCACTTATGCATGTTTTTTTTTTTTTTTCTATTATTTTAATGATGATTTAGATATTTGATGTGTATGCTATCGTTTTTAATTTCAAATTTTAATGATGTGCCTATTGAGTATCTAAAACACCACTGAATTTATTTTATAAAAAATCCAGATAATTAAGAAGTGTCAAATCTTTTTTTTTTTTAACTATTTCTTAGATTTGTCAAGTTTATCTGATCAGATAAATTCGATGCATATTCTCTCAATAGATTACAAGATAATTTAATTAGGTGAAGCATCCAGGAATGGACCAAATTTTGAATTGATTTGGTTCAATGAACTTGATGTTAATACATAATTATAGATCCAACAATATTTAATCTGTCACATATTCAAAAAATAAATAAATTTAGACACAGTGCAAGACGGGGATTTGATTCCAAAAATCCTTGGTACAACAAAAAAAATTACCATTTGTACTATCTAGTAAGTAAGTTTAGAAATGAATATTTTTTTTATGATATTAATTAATATGGATCTTTTATATAAAAGACTCAAATAAATATGAAATTAAAAAATTTAAGTGAAAGCGATCAATTTTGCCTTTTTAAAAAATGATCAATTTTGATTGCAGTTAGATGTATCGGGCTATTAGACAATAACAAAAAAATCATAATTTAATGATAATTTATTACATTAAAAATAAATTGATATTATTATACAGTAATTGGTATCTTTATATAGTAAAATATATTTGTCCATGCGAACAAGTGTTCAGAGATAAGAGTTTGTTTAGTTTGCTTAAAATGTTTGAGTTTGAGTTTTTCCATAAGTCTTTGTTGGTGTTAAACCTAAGTTTTCATCACACAGAGTGCAGAGTGATTCTTAGCTTCGATCTCGAAGTAGACGCGGTGAAGATTAGTCCAGATTCACTCTGTGTATTAAAACCCAATGCTTCCTGATGATTATATGGAGTAACCTACTTATTTACTCATTTTATTAAAAAAAAATATATTTGTCTATATTTATGGTAAGTGCCTTACATTTCACGGTAATTGATATAAATTATAAAAGTTATGATCCTTTAAAAACAATAAAAGGGATCTTAGAATTTGTCAAAGTTATTTCATTGAGAATTTTAAAAAAAAAATGCACAAAAAAATATTACTTGTGTTTGCAAATTAATCTTGTGTCTATTACGATGAAAGAATGATTTAAAAGTATTTCCCTAACCGAGTTGACATCAGAATTACTGAGACTGTGCTGTAAGCCTGTAATTGGTTTTAGGAGCCTCGTTATGGACCAGCAGTGATCTTAGTCTAAAAAAAAGTCTTTTTATGGTGCACATTGGGCTAATGGGCCCATCACCCTTGAGAGAGTTTCTTATTGATACTGAGTTTTCTTGGAAGTATTGCTCACAAAAACACAAACAAGTTCCATTGAATGGGCCTTGTTGATAAACCTAAAACAGTGCAAGGCTATTATCACATGGGTATGTCAAGGAACAACAATCTTCACCATTTATTATTTGTATTTGGTTCACTTGTGAAAACACTCACAACACTAGATAAAAATGTTACTCTCTCTTCAAATATTTTTTATTTTAAAAAAAGACTTTTGGGTTTTGATCGGTTTAATTCAACTTTTTGAAGAAATTGTTGAGATACATCAAATTTTGTTATGTTGCATGGAAGTCCAATTGGAGAATGGCAAAGAGACAAGTATGTGAGGTCTAGTCTTCTCAACTCATGTCATGATGCCCACCAACCAAACAGAAACGTACCCTAATAATTTTCAATGTTATCCTTTGTGATGGTTTTGCCTGCCATTGCTCTTGATCACTCGTTTTCCCGGCTTTCTATTCAGAAGACTAATGGAAACAAAGTCTATTATTCTCGTCTTTTTCCAAACTTTAGATTTTTTTTTATTAAAAAAAAAATGAATATCTGCTAGATATCTAGCTGTGGAAAATAGAGGGTTGTGACACTTAAAAAAGTATCTGTCCAATTCATGATATCTAAAGTATATTAGGGAACAAAAGAGCACAACACAAAAATAACATATATATAATTATGTGCCTTCCCCTAAAATCCCTCGTGGGATCAATATCAAGGAGACAGGACAATTCGCTTTTCTTGCTAATATCTGCATTTTTTTGTGGTCCCATTTCCTCCAAAATCGCATTTTTGCATTTTTCTTCTTTCATGTTCATTGTGATAGATTCGAGTTGAGTTTTTATCATATTATTCGAATTCGGTCAAAACTCGGTTTAATTGAATTCGAGTGAAGCTTGAGTATGAAAATTAAATTTGATTAATTTATCGAGTCGAACTTGAATACTTTAAAGTTTGATATGAAATGCTTTCGAACAGTTCAATAAAATTTTATCGAGCTCGAATCAATATTTATATTAAATTAATATTTTTATTTATTAAAATTAGAGTTCAAATTCGAACTCGAGCTGGAATGAATAATCCAAGATTCAGATTCGAGTTCGAGCTCTGGCTCAAATATTGTCGTTTGTTATCAAGCTCGAGTTATCAAAAAATTGATTGACCTAAGGTTCAAACTCAATTTTTAAACTCGATTCAAACTTGAATTCGAATATTAATCTGTTCATTTTAAGTCGAGCTGAATTCGAATATTTTCAGCTCGACTTGAGTCGAATCTTACTGCTCATTTAAAATTTATTTTTTCTTATTTTGGGACATTTATTTTCTTTAGGGATAGACACCCATATCTCCACCATTTTCAAGCATTATCTAGACAAAGAAGAGGTTCTACCATATAAATGTTCCACAAATACCAGACCTCTTACTATTTGTACTGGAATGTTGGATCATCCATAAACCCCCAGTATTATAAAGGACAGTACTTTATAACCTGTTAGGCTCTGTTCACTTCTCAACTACTACATAAATGTGCTCCCCACCTTTGCTGGACGCTTTTCCAAAGACAAAAAGATAATGGATATCAGTTTCTTTGTGGACAAATAACTTTGCAGAAAATCACAAAAAATCCAATAGAAAAAGTTTGCTTAATGAAGACGACTTCTTTTTAAGTAGACTGGATTTATTATTATGTTAAGGAAGAAACTCAACCTATCAATTCGTGTCATGATAACAAATAATATAAATAGTGAAAGAGAAATATAATAAATTGTTTAAATTTTTTTGAAAATATATCGGTTTTATTTTTTTGAAAGAAAATTATATCAATTTTATTAACATGACACGAATTAATAAATCGATCGTCAAGTTAATTGACATGGTAGGTTTAACTTATTCATGAATGTGTCACTTCTTACCATTAGGGAAATTTTAGTTCGATTTCAATTCATGACTGATTTTTTGAATCAAACTACACAAAAATAACACATATCCGAACAAGAAGTAAATAAAAAAAGACTTGAAATGTATGAAAATGATTAATAAACTTTCACATAATTACTAATGAAATTTATTGAATTCTTGGAAGAAAAAAAAAAAGATTGAATTCCTGGACCGGACAAAATTTTCCGCTAAATTATCTCCAAAAGACAGTGATTCTTTGTGCGTACTTTGTGGTGAAGCTAACGTTGGGTACTTTGGTCCACATTTGTTAGCCAAACTGGGCACATGAAAAGATGGGCAGAAAGGTACGGATCCAAATTAAAATCACTAAAAAGTTTGTTAAGGGAGTTTTTAAAGTTGGATTAAGAAGCATTTTGTGCTTTTAAAAAAAGCACTTTTATCTTGATCTATCTTGTCAAACTTTTTTTTTAAACTTTGGATAAGGGTTATCCAGCCCAGCATAACATATTCAAAACAGAATTAATCAGTAATTGTAGATAATGGAAATGGAACAATTAATTGTTTGATTACATGAGATGACAAACAGTACTTGAGTGATTAAGCGAAATGTTAATCAGGATTTTATTTGATTAATTGTTCCTTTTCAAAATTATAAATGTACGAATTTCGGTTCTTTCAATTTTATGCGAGAAATGTAGAGATAATTTCCTTAAATCTCAATCATACTATTAAATCTAATTGTGATTAAGGTAAATGAAATTGCTCATTTTATGTAGTTTCAACCTATTCAATTTCTCATTCTTTCCAATAATAAATTCATTCGCTTTTTTTCTTTTTTCTTTATCTATTTTAGATTATAACAACGAAAAAAAGATATATAAAATTATTATTAGTATTTTTGAAAAAAAATTAATTTAAGTCATTTATTTTAATTTTTAGTATTTTTAATATTCATTTTCCAAATTTTAGGGTTTGTTAGATTCATATATATTAACTAGAAACTTAATTCTCAATTATCTTTTAAACTTTTAGAAAAAAATTTAAGATTTTGGGTTTCAATTATTTTTATAATTCAATTTTTAAAAGTCATTACTTAAAAGAGTTTAATCACCACTGAATTCTAGTTTAGGAGAAAAATTTTGTATCGTATTTAAGTTGCTATATGCTTGTGTTGAAAATTGTTTTGTTATATGCACATACTCTAAAGTACGGTGAGCATGGGTTGGGTTGACTTAAAAAATCAACCCAACCCAATTAGACCGGATTGAGAAAATTTGAGCCCAACCAAACCCTTGAATCCACTCAACCCATTTAAATTGGTTTGGGTCGGTAAGGGTCATTGGTTTAGTATTTTTTTTCACTTAAAAATTAATTTAAACATATTTCTTAAGAAAAAATACTTCTCTTTTATTTAAATTCTAATTGATATTTTTTTTTTATAGAAACTAGCATAACTATAGTCCATCAAATATACACACAAAAAATATATATTGCAATCCAAACTAACTTACCAAAATATGAATGTAATATTCCATCAATCCTTAAAGTTAGTATATTAATTACATAAAAATATAATTATATAATGATCAGGTTGAAGTTTTTTTAATCCATAACCCAACCCGTCAAGTTAAAAATTTTCTCTACCCAACTCATTGCACTGGTTTGGATCGAGTGCACGTACGGATCCACCAGTTTTCTTGCCCACCCTTATTTTAAAAGGCCTAAACCTCCCAATGCAAGATATATATATATATTTTTTTTATAATAATGTCAATTTATGAAATTACAAGATAATTCAAAACTATTGAAATAAGCTGATCTATATTCAAGCATTTGTTCATTAATGAGTTAGAATACGCTATTCAAGGATTAGGTTCTTTTTCAATAACTTGAAAAGAATTTTTTCCAAGTGTATTATTGAATGAATGTCACATTAATACTATAGACGATGTAACATTCATCCAATGATACATTTTAAAAAAATTTCCTCAAATTATTGGAGAGGATCTCCTCCCTCTATTCAATTCTATTCTCTACTCCACTTTACTTGCATATATGGTACATTACAAGTGGAAAATTTGCTAATTTAATAATCAAGCCCATTGGATTAATCTAGATAATATATATTTGAACAAAAATATCCACACTCGTATCACATTATCTGTTCCCTCTCCCACTTATAATTAAATATATATGGCATTGTAGCATGCAGTGAGAAACTTTAATTAAAGTTCTTAATTATAGCTATGACACTATCTCCCACTTATAATTACTTGATCATAAGCTACTTAATTTAGTTCCAAAGTCCTCATTGCTTCTGAATTACAGATAGTAATTTACTAAATTCAGCAACACATTCAAAACTAACTCCACTATATAATATGTAGGGAATCTGCCTTTGTTAGTTAAAGCACTGGCAGGATCGAGTGGCAGATAATTTTGAATTCAATCTTCTTTAAAGTACTAGCTAGGGTTGATATCAGAAAGACCTGAATATAGTGGGCTAATGGTATAGCTGTTGACAGAGAAGAGTGAAGAAATAGTTTGTAGAAATGGACAGCTACCAACATCCATTATGGAGTAACAAATCCATTGAAGCCTTGAAGATATTTGAACCCAGAAAGCAATAATTAAAATCACTTTCCAGGAAAGTGAAAGCAAGGAAAATTCATTGAAGGATGATGTCAATCGAAGTCGTATATATTCTGATAAAAAGGAAATAAAAAAAAAGTTGATCCGTAAATGGCACAAATCAAAAGTACTGATTTGTTGAGCGGTCATACATTAAGGTGTCTTCCTTTTTCATGCACTTACATTGTCGCGCACATGCAAAACTAGAAAAAAAAAGGAAAATAAAAATGGTGCATAGTAGTGTAATTATTATTATTATTATTTTGAGAATTTATTCAAAAAAACGCTGAAAGAAAAAAAAGTAGCTAGGGTAAATGTACATACCACCTTTAAAAGAATATCAATATAAAACTTTTAGAGTCACAGAATGATGTTTATGTATAATTTTTTTTAAGCACATCTTTTCAACATGGGATATATGATTTGTTGGGAATAAAACAGCGGAAAAATAAACAGACACAAAAATTTTACGTGATTCGAAACTAGAACTTCTACGTTCACGGACGATGGTGAGAGATTTCACTATAATCAAAATTGGAATACAACATAAGAGAGATAAAACTCGAGATATGTTTGTTGGGGAACTCTACCTACTATAGCTTTCTCTGTTGTTGAAAGAGAGAAATAGACACATATATATAGGCAAGGTCAAGGAGAATCATTCTTCTATTTAATTTTGTATTCATTGTCCTACTAGTACCAAAACAATCACCCTTTTTTAATTCTTACTTTTCCTACTGCAATTTGTGTTAGGATTTTGGCTCAATCCCCACAAGGAGGACTTGGAATTGGTTTGAAAAAAGTGGTTTCCTATTTTATAGTTTGTTTATTCTAGTAAGAATAGTAGTAGTAGTTTATTATGTTTTTGTTATTCTTTTCTTAATAGTATTAGGAAAATATCCTTTATATAAAGAGGGCATTAGACAAAGGTTTGTGACATACTCATAATTCCAATATTATTACTAGAGTTAGGTAGAGAGCTTTG
Source organism: Bretschneidera sinensis (assembly GCA_023935145.1). Taxonomy (NCBI): domain Eukaryota; kingdom Viridiplantae; phylum Streptophyta; class Magnoliopsida; order Brassicales; family Akaniaceae; genus Bretschneidera; species Bretschneidera sinensis. Next base: position 140,640,949 of record CM043699.1, read on the forward strand.
GGTGTATTGAGAATTTTGGATTGTGAGGGTAATAATTTTGTTTTTCCTAAAGTTGTTGTTAAGGATTAATAAAATTGTGAGTTTGTTGGTGACATAGGTAAGGAGATTGCTGAACCACATTAAATAATTTTGTGATTGATATTTGTTTGTTTATTGCATAAAATTTGAGTAAGTGAATTTTAAGGGTAAAATCCCAACAAGTGGTATAAGAGCCTGATCATCTATTTGAAAAAACTATCTGCTGCCACTATGTCGATAGATATACCTACATTTGAGTTTCCTTTATTTAATGGAAGCAATAATTTTACTTTGTGGCAGAGTACAGTTCAAGATTTTCTAGTGCAACAAGATCTTGATCAGGTTTTAGAGGAAGATAAGCTGGAAGAGGTGACTGATTGAAAATAGCAATCGATTCAAAGAAAGGCTATAAGTATAATCAGGTTGGCTTTTGCTCCCGAGATCAAGTATACTGTGTTGAAGGAAACTACACCCAAGGGTTTGTAGGATAAGCTTGAGAGCATCTATGCATCAAAGTCTTTGACCAATAGATTGTGTCTCAAGATGGACCTATATTCTCTAAAGATGGAAGAAGGTACAAGTCTTCATGATCACTTGAATGAATTTAACAAGTTAGTGTCTCAATTTTTAAATGTAGAAGAAACACTGAAGGATAAAGAGAAATCATTGCTATTGTTATCATCTTTATAAAAATGTTATAAACCATTGGTGCAAACATTGTTGGTGGGTAAGTCGACATTGAGCTTAGACGATGTGACCACGCTACTGCGTGAGAATGAAAGGTTGATGAGAAATGAGAACTTGTCTAGTGGTAGTCAAACACTTGCTGTGGAGAGTTCTGATTGAGAGATGAGCCAATGGAGATTGAACAGTGGCTCAAGGTAGAGAAGTAGTGTTTCTATTGTGGAGAAATATGACATATATAATGTTATTGTAAGGTCATGAAGAATGATTTAAAAGACTTGAGAAGGATGAGTGGGAAAATTAGTGATGTTAGAAATAGTAGTGAAAGTGCTAATATCGCCGAGGGAAGTGATGAAGATGTGCTAGCTATTAAGCACATTGAAGAAAAAGTTGATGAGAGTGGTGCTACTTGAGTCGGCTTCTTCCATTCATATATTCAATAAGAAGAAGTATTTTGATTGTATACCCATGTCAAAGTTGTTACCATATGTGGGGAACACAAAGCAATTGATGGTGAATGAAGCATAAAGTTGAAGCTCCATGATGGAAGCGCGAAGACACTTGAGAAGGTAAAGTTTGTTTCCACTCTCACTACAAATATCATCTCTTTGGGGGAGCTCAAAAAGATGGGATACACATGGACTGCGGGCAATGGAGAGCTACAAGTTCTTAATGAATCAAATGTAGTGTTGAAGGCTACTATGAATAAGAAAGGGTTGTATGTTCTGGATGGAAATGTTTTGCTTGGAAAATTAGGTGGAACAAATATGGAATGATCAAAAGGAAGAATCGCACCAACCAAGAAGAAAGTTAGATTTGTTGATAAGGTGTGGAGAATTTGAGCCAAGGTGGATATTTGTTAGGATTTTGGCTCAATTCCCACAAGGAAGACTTCTAATTGGTTTGGGAAAAGTGGTTTCCTATTTTTAGTTGCTTATTCTAGTAAGAATAGTAGTAGTAGTTTATTATGTTTTTGTTATTCTTTTCCTAGTAGTATTAGGAAAACATCCTTTGTATAAAGAGGGTCTTAGACAAAGGTTTGTGACATATTCATAATTCTAATATTATTACTAGAGCTAGGTGGAGAGTTTTGGGTGAATTAGGGATTTTGGGTTGTGAGGGTAATAATTTTGTTTTTCCTAAAATTGTTGTTAAGGATTAATAAAATTATGAATTTATTGGAGGAATAGGCAATGAGATTGCCGAACCATATTAAATAATTTTGTGCTAGATATTTGTTTGTTTATTGCCTAAAATTTGAATAAGTGGATTTTAAAGGTTAAATCCCAACAATTTGTACTCTTACATGATGACGTGACAATTAAATGAAGAATGAATCCATTTTTACTCTAAAATTACAAGCCACAAAAGAGGATATTTTTATATTATTTTATAATTAGGGGCAAGATTTGTGTTTGAGGCGATGGCGCAGCTAGTGAGGTATTAGAAAGAAAAGTTAATTATATGTGTAGAAATTATCAAAGTTATATATATTCGGTTCCCTTTTATTTGCTCTTTCGAAAAGATTTATTTTTTCTTTTTCTTTATCCCTTTATTAATTGATATGTGACTGTTCAAAAATAAGGAATTTCTACCAAATACATAAGGGTTTGTCATATGGGTATGGCCATGAGAAGATATATGATTAAATCTGTTCATCGATAGATATATCTACAAGTGAAGGAATTATTTGCAGTTAGCAATGAAATGAAAATAATCAGCAACTGTTCATGTTTAATGTAATTTATTGGTCATGTTGACCATAAATAATCTCGCGTAGGTATTCATGCAAAACCTCACCCAATAAATGAAAATTAAGAACCTTCTTTTTGGTGTTGATACTAAATTAAGTTTGATTTCACTTTTCGAGTTATAAAGGTTGTTTAGCTTAATTTTGTCAGCGAGCCAAAATTAATTACCATGAACCAAAATATAGGGGTATGTTTGAGTAACAGTTTTTTGTTTTCAGTTTTGGAAAACTGTTTTCGAAAATAAAAACTGAAAACAGTTTTCTAATATTTTCTGAAGAAAACATGTATGGATAACTGTAACTCGAAAACTGTTTCCAAAACAGAAAATAGTGAAATGCTGTTTGGATAATCTTATTTTGAAAACTGTTTTGATACACCTTGTAATTATTTTCAGTTATGAGTTTAAATTTAAAATCTATATTAATTTTATTTCTCATATTTAATAAATACTTAAAAATAATTAATATTATTTTATTTTCAAAATTTTAATATTTTTTATATACCATGGAGGAAGAATGAAACAAAGAAGTGAATACTGATTTTATGGCTATTTTTTGAAAATTATATCAGAAAATATCAATTTGCAGAAAACAATTTTTAAAAACTGGTTTTTTGAAAACTGTTTTAAAAAATTACTTTTGAAAAGTATTTCCAAACATGTTTGAAAACTGATTTTAATTTTTTAAAAACAGTTTTCAAAAAACATGCCCTAGGCATTTCCACGTTTTTCCATAGAGTAATTAACTTAGCACATGCACTTTCCATGTGATTTGTTGAATTTAAGAGAGGAAGTGAGACAATACAAAGAGAAGAATTGTATTGAATGGTGTGATTTACTTACAAAGGGAGCTATCTTATTTATATAAGCTAATAGGAGAAGTAAAGCTATACACAACCAATGTGGGATTATCTTATTTATACAAGCTAATAGGAGAAGCAAAGCTATACACAACCAATGTGGGACTAAGCCCATATAATACATTAACATCCCCCCCTCAAACTCAAGGCGGTAAGTGGGAGGTGAACTTGAGTTTGGAAACCAGAGAGTGAAAGCGTCCGGGTGGATGAGCCTTAGTGAAAATGTCAGCTGTCTGATCGGCTGAACTGACGGATTGTAGACGAACCGTATTCTGGAGAATGTGATCACGGATGAAGTGGATATCATTCTAGATGTGTTTTGTACGCTCGTGGAAGATATCATTGTGAGCGATCTGAATAGCACTCCTGTTGTCACAGTGTAGGATAGTGGCAGCAGGAGAAGAGATACCCATGTCAGCGAGTAGCCATCGAAGCCAGAGAAGTTCTTGAGTTGCATCAGCCATGGCACGATATTCAGCTTCGGTACTGGAGCGAGCAACCACAGTTTGTTTCTTACTACGCCAGGAAATGAGAGAATTGCCCAAAAAGAAACAGTAACCAGTGGTTGAACGTCTGTCGGTGGGGTCTCCGGCCCAATCGGCATCAGAATAGGCTTGTAAAACGGGGGCAGACTGTGCTGAGAAATGAAGCCCATGAAATAAAGTACCCTTGATGTACCTAAGAATGCGAAGAACAGTCGAGTAATGGGTGGTCCGAGGAGCGGACAAGAACCGACTGACCTGATGAACGGCATAGGCAATGTCAGGGCGAGTGACAGTAAGATATACAAGACTTCCAACCAGTTGACGATATAGAGTGGCATCCTGAAGAGGTGAACCATCGAGTGGGGTAAGTCTGACATTCGGCTCGAGAGGAGTAGTGGCAGTGGTTGAGTCAGTGATCCCAGCCTTGGAAAGGAGGTCCGAGGCATATTTGGCCTGAGAGAGAAAAAATCCATCAGAATTAGATGAGACTTCGAGGCCAAGAAAATAGGTGAGCACGCCAAGATCTTTCATCTCGAATTGGCCACTGAGAAACTTTTTGAGTTCAGAAATACCATGTGGATCATCTCCAGTAATAACCATATCATCCACGTACAGTAAAAGAAGGATAATACCGTTGGCAGTATGGCGGATAAACAGAGCCGAATCATGAGCACTCGGTGTGAACCCAAACTGATGAATGGTAGTGCTAAATTTGGCAAACCAGGCACGTGGAGCTTGTTTTAAACCATATAAGGCACGACGAAGGCGACAAACTTTGTTTCGAGTGGCATCCAAGCCAGGAGGTGTATGCATATAGACTTCCTCAAGAAGTTCCCCATTCAGAAATGCATTTTTGACATCCATTTGAAATAGAGTCCATCTTCGAATGGCGGCGACAGCAATGAGTGTACGGACAGATATGAGCCTCGCCACTGGAGCAAATGTCTCTTCATAGTCAATGCCATATTCCTGAGCAAATCCCTTGGCAACAAGTCGGGCTTTATATCGTTCAATAGAGCCATCGGAAAGTGTCTTGATCTTAAACACCCATTTGCACCCAATAAGAGTTTTTCCAGCGGGTAGATCAACAATATCCCATGTATGAGTTTTAGCTAGGGCCTGAAGTTCTTCATCCATTGCTTTCTGCCAAAGAGGATTAGTACTAGCCTCCTTATAGGATTGAGGCTCATGCAGATGAAGTATAGTGGAAAAACAATGATAATCACAATGGTAATCAGCAAAATGAGAAGGGGGGTGAGTTACCCTGGTAGATCTGCGGGGGTGATCTGGAGGATGGCTCTCAGAGGGAGTCGGTGCAGACTCATCAGACATAGGAATATCCTCGGGCACGACCGATTGAGTCAGAGAGGTGAGGTCAGCTGATGGTTCTGGAGCTGGAACTGGGTCTGGGTCTGGGTCTGGAGAGGTAGGATCAACTGGTGGTTCTGGAACGGAAGGGGTGATATCAGCTGGTGATTCGGAGGTGGACTCAACAGTATCTGAAACTGGATTCTCAGGAAATAACTTAATAGATGGATCAGTAAAGAATCTGGAGTTAGTGATGGTTGATATGTCAAATGACCGTAAGGAAGAGAACATTTGATGTTCCCAAAAAATAACATGACGAGAGATACGAAGAGTTTTAGAAATAGGATCCCAGCATCGATACCCCTTATGTTCAATACCATATCCAATGAAACAACACAGATGAGCCCTTGGTTGTAATTTGTTGTGTTCATGTGGTTTGAGAAGAACAAAACAAGCGCAACCAAAGACTCTGAGGTTAGAGTAATCAGGAGGTTTAACGAAAAGGCGCTCGAATGGAGATTGATTTTGGATTGTAGTGGAAGGGACACGATTGATTGTGTATACTGCAGTGAATGCAGCATCACCCCAGAAACGTTCAGGACATGATGACGAAATGAGTAGAGCACGAACGGTGTCAAGAATATGTCGATGTTTGCGTTCAGCTCGTCCATTTTGTTGGGAGGTTCCAGGGCACGAGCGGTGGGGGAACGTGCCATTTTTGTGAAGTAGGTTTAGAAAAGCACGGTCTTTATATTCCATTGCATTATCTGAACGAAAAATTTTGATATTCCGAGAGAATTGAGTTTGAACCATAGAAGAAAAATCAGAATATATTTGAAAGAGTTCAGATCTGCTTTTCATAAGAAACAACCAAGTATAACGAGAATAGTCGTCCACAAATATAACAAAATAACGAGCACCACCCATTGATGCATGAGGAGAAGGCCCCCAAACGTCAGAATGTACTAAATCAAAAGGTGCAAGGGAAACGGACTGACTCTCATTAAAAGGTAAAGCTGATTGTTTTGCAAGTTGACAATGAATACAATGAAAAGACTCATGCTGAAGTGAACCTAACTGACCACTAGAAATAAGAGAACATAGAGGGCTAGATGAAGTATGACCTAACCGAGAGTGCCACAATTCCACAGGTGAGAGTGCTGGGATGGATGCGGCTGATTGATTTGGTGATGGTGAGGATGGGACTTGGAGATGAGTGAGCTCAAAGAGGCGTCCAACTTTACGGCCGGTTCCAAGGAGTTTTCCTGTCTGAGGGTCCTGCACACGACAACCAGTAGAAGAAAAATGCACATCAAGTCCAAGATCACATAGTTGTCCAACAGATATAAGGTTAAGCGTAAGATTAGGAACTAAATATGTGTCAGGGAGAGACAAATGAGAACTATCAACATGTCCAGTATGGCTGACCAGCATATTTGATCCATTGGCAGTGTGAATAGTATGCGCATGCTCATCACGGGTTTTAGAGGAAAAAATAGAGGCATCAGAAGTCATGTGATTGCAACAAGCAGAATCGAAATACCATCGGGATGTACCTGGTGTAGTTGACATGGCTATATTGTTACCGATTTTATTTAGAGCCTCGGTAAGAATGGTGCAGAAACCACTCCAATCAGGTGGAGAATTGAATGAAGTTGGTGCAGCATCAGTGGTTACGGCAGCAGTATTCTTTGGCTTGGAATATGACCGATTGTATGAGCCTCGAGAGTGATATTGGTTCCCATTTGACTGATTTCCAGATGGAAGTTTAGGGCAGTCTGCAAGATAGTGACCTGGTTCTCTGCAGACTTTACATAGGCGAGAAGGACATTTGAGCAATTCATGCCCTTGTGAATGACAATACTTGCAATATAAGGGCTTCTGGTGTGTGCTCTGTCGGTGGGGTAAGTCCGATTCAGCCATAGAAGCAAAGAGGAAGGTGAACCTCCAAGAAACCAGTGATGTGACGGTCAACTGATGATGTGGCAATCAACCGGTGATGTGGCGGTCGACTGATGACGTGGCAGTCAACTGATGATGTGACGGTCAACGAGTAACGTGGTGCTGACGTGTTGTTGATGGGATGCTACTGTGGCAGCAGCGTGTCTGAAACAGGAGCGGCAGCGGAGATGATGTCAACGGGTGACGTGGCACTGATGTGGCAGCGGAGATGATGTCAATGGGTGACGTGGCACTGAGGTGGCAGTGAGGTGGCGCTGATGTGGCTTTTAGGGCTGACGTGGCAGCAGCGTTTCTGAAACAGAAGCTACAGCGGAGATGATGTCGATGGAGAATGAGACTCCGACTATAGTGATGACCCGACAGGTATGAAAATGATATACTAGAAGTTTTTCTGATGTGAAGGATCCACTAATAGTGGCAATCACAGAGCATACTCAACTCTTAATATACCGAGAATTTCTGATGTGAAGGATCCACTAATAGTGGCAATCACAGAGCATACTCAACTCTTAAAATACCGACAACCATTAAGGCTCTGATACCATGTTGAATTTAAGAGAGGAAGTGAGACAATACAAAGAGAAGAATTGTATTGAATGGTGTGATTTACTTACAAAGGGAGCTATCCTATTTATATAAGCTAATAGGAGAAGTAAAGCTATACACAACCAATGTGGGATTATCTTATTTATACAAGCTAATAGGAGAAGCAAAGCTATACACAACCAATGTGGGACTAAGCCCATATAATACATTAACATGATTGTTGCTAATAAGTTCAGAGCAATTTACTTTAGTAACAGATCATCTGAAAGGAGTTGTCACATATACATCAATATGCAGAGAAGGTCCCATATATACGGAGTATATTGTTGCTTTCATGTTTTTAACCGCAGAGTGCTAGCCATATAAACTTTACTTAGAGGCATCCTTTGAAAGAAAAGAAAAAGTTACTTAAAGCTGGCTTGCGTCAATAAAAGCCCTATACAAAACCAGTTTATTAAGCCCTAATGACACTTTAGCAAGGTATTTCTGGTCCCTTATAGAAAATATAGATCATAAATTTTTATAATCAATCATTTATTACTTGGGAAAGGAACAATAGTATTTCATTGCTACAAATATGGATTATTGAAAAAAAATAAGACATGTATTGGATATTTCCATTCAACTCCATTGTATTATTTATTTGACATGAATAGTTGAAGTGAATTCTATAAAGAGGAAATGGATTATGAGAGTGTGTGACTTGAATTATTGATTTGACCATGCAGAAATGTCTTTATCTGCTACATTGGAATTCACAATCAAATTATCGTTGTTCCAACCACCGTGTAAGTGAATTCTATTAAGAGAAAATGGATTATGAAAGTGTGTGATTTGAATTATTGATTTGGCCGTGCAGAAATATGCCTTTACCTGTTACATTGAAATTTACAACCAAATGTATCTTTGTTCCAAACATCATGTAAACCCCAGAGGATATGGTGATTCACTTGAAAATAATATTTTCTATAATCAGACCCAGAAACGTCGTGCATGAACATGCTCCATAAGATCCAGTAGAATAAGTGATGTGGCATAATCTAGATTATGTTGCTTTCATCCCTCTTTAAGAGGAGCAGTTCTTGCCTGCCATAGTGCCATGAGAAATACATAACGCAAGGGTCCATCTCACCGTTAAATGGTATGAGAAGAGAGAAAAAATATATATTTTATTTTCATTTAAGACTGAGATGGACCTTTGTACCATATATCTCTCATGACACTGTGCTAGATAAGAATTTTTCTTTTATGAGGGTTCCCAAATGGTGGCCTAAATGATTTAGTGTTATTTAATTTAAATTGAATGCTTAAAATGCTTTTTTTTTTATTTTTTAAATAAGCTAAAACAAACAAAGGACAGTAAAGACAAAGAAATGTCCTCTACTCAGAAGCAGCTTGTCCACTATTTTTTAGCACTGCTATTCTAACCACGCAAATTGACACCTAATTTGAACCATTATAAGCTAGAGTACTAATTTACGGGGGAGTTTTACTAGTAATTATGTTATACTTTTCCGTTTTGTCCTTAACGATGACAGTAGCAAATGAAGTTTATGAAAGGGTGTCCTAAACAAATGTTCATTTTTATATATAACTCACTAAGTTCCTTCATGCTACAAAATTTATATATCATGTTAAAGCTATTTTTCATTATAAAAATTACAAAATAAAATGAACATATGAATTCAAGATTACATTGTTTATAAGATTGAGATCAATTGTACAATGTCAAGAGAGTGCAACAGAAAACTATGTAATCCCCACAAAGAGTAAGACGATAATCCCATATAAACATTGTAACAACCCCTTTCGGGTTGACCATCTTCGAGATGGTGTCATTACATTTTGAGAATCCCAACACGACACATACATGTAATAATAAAAATAATACTAACAAATTTTTTTTACTATAACTCTCTACCCTCAACAGGGGAGATACATAAATCTGATATTAACTTAAATATAATATACAACGTAAAATGCATGAATATTTACAAATAAAATTTTTATTTCCTTTTCTCAATTGTCTTAGGATATTGACACGTATGTGGCTTATAGAAAATGATTTCGTCTGACTCTCAACACACTAGACTATTTGTCTTGCCTGCTACCTGAAATCATTGTACAATGAGGGATGAGCTTCACAAGCTCAGTGAATTAAATTTACTAAAAGTATTCAAATTGCATAAATAGCTCTATAATATTTAATCATTTATCTCTCATATAACTGGATAATAGCATAATGTCTATCATTTAAATAATTCCTATCATATCAAATTTCTATGTCTTTTTCTCACTGTAACTGTATCTTTGTGAGACTCATTTATCTACAAATAAATGCATAGCATCAACAACATTCAGTAAAAATATCAACATGTAAAACAAATGCAATGCATGAATTATTATTATGGGAACATTTTCCCACATGTCGACATATTTTTATTATCTTATACCGGCCCCCTCCCGGTTCTTTTATTTCAGTATATACAGGCTGTTACGGTATTTATTTCCAGCATATACCGGCTGTCATGGTGTCCCTTTTATTTTTAGCATATACCGGCTATCACGGTGTCCCTTTTACTTCCAATATATACCGACTGTCACAGTTTTTCAATTAGATCGACCCATTCCCGGTTCTTTCGGTTATCTTATTTAATGCATATGCAAATGAACAATGATACAAAATATGTATATGAACAGTAATATAAAAACCACATGAATTCAAAATATTTAAATTAACTACCTGGTCTTTCCTCAACTTTCTGCTTGATAAATTTCACAATTTTTTTCTCCTCATATATCACATCAATTTATTAACCAAAACTCGTCTAGAATTTATTTATCACCATCATTATTAAATCAACTCATTATTCTAATAATATTTCTTTTCACATAATAATTTTCTACATGTCCAATATTCATATCATACATATCAATTTATTTTTTATCTACCACCAAAGCATTAGCTAATAATTTATTTTAATATTATTACTAGATATTTGATTTTTTATTATTTAAATTACTTAAAGTAAGTCTAACTCACCACGTAGCACTTAAAGCTACCCGTGGATCACCTCTTTGCCTTTCTCGTTCCTCTCAGTAATTTCCCTCGGTTGCTGATCGTCAACACCTGACATAATATTTGAATTAAATTTCTAATTATTTATTCAATTCGTCATAAGCCACACCCTTTGAAAATTCCCACTTTGAATTCCGAGAAATTTCATGTATGCTAAAAATTCAAAAATAAACATTATGTTATTACCTTTTGTTTTTCTGATAGCTTCTCGTGACTCTTTATAAAATTCCCCCGTAACAAAATTTTGCTCTTTCAACCTTTCTTTCGGTCCCCAAGTGTTTAAAGAAATAGAGTAATTGAAGGAAAACTAAACAGAATTTGGTAAGTATAATTTATGTTTATGTATTTTATATATATATAAGAAAAATATTTGAAAATTTTTGGCAGCCTCCAATTGCTCCACGAAACGTGCATGTGTCCTACATGCACATTTCTTCTTCCCTGGCAGCCACGAAAAACTAAGGTGGAAGGCATGCATTACACCAAAATAAACTTGGCAGCAGCTGTTGCCACCTGCTGCCACTTAACACCTGCTGCCACTTTTTGTTGTTTGCTTTTTTTTTAGAAAACATTTTTTTCTTTTTTTTGCTTCTAAACGTCCGTTTTTCTTTTAATTTTCACATTTAAAATATCTATATATTATTTTAAATCTATGTCATATTTATTAAATTACTTATTTACCCTTACTTTACAAATACGGGTATTACAAACATTTCCCAAAATCTCTAACTTATAACAATCTCACCGACAACCACAGGGCACCCCTGCCTTGGTGGGGGTCTCTATAATTTAAACATGCATTGAATATTTCTCCTCTTCTCTAAACAAGTTTCATTTTATTTGGGTTGAGATTTCATCTTTTTATTTTTCTTATCATTTGTGAAAATGACGTAATCTGAATCATATATATATATATATATATATGTGTGTGTGTGTGTGTGTGTGTGTGTGTGTGTGTGTGTGTGTGTGTGTGTATGTGTGTGTGTGTGCGTGTGTGTGTGTGTGCGCGTGTGCGTGTGTGTGTGTATCCCATATAATTTATAAATTATGAATCTCACATAATATATGAAAGGTTGAGATTACATTATTTGATAAAAAATGAGGATGAAAGTCAAACCCTAATTACATAATTTTGAACACAAAACGTACAGTAAAAAGTTTTGAAAAATTTATTGTGAGCCATTCTTCAAGCTTGTTCTTGAAAAAGAGATATTATTCAGTTGTAAAAAGCATTCATTGCTATCTCTCTACCATTTACTTTACAGTCAATCCAATTTATTGTAAAGGGAAAGAGTTAGTGTAACTCTTAGAGTGTTTAGGATTAAACACTTCGGTTGTAACTTCTGTGAGGAAGAGATTATTGTAAGGTTTGTGCAACACCCATGAATTTGTACGACTAAAGTTTTAGTGGATTATTTCAAGGAGATTCCTTGAAGAGAGTGAACGTAGGGTCGGAATGAATTCAATATTGTCGAACCACTATAAATAGAGTTTGCATATTCCTTTCATTAACTTCTTTATTTTCAAGCATATTATTTGATTGTGTGTTTTGTATATTTAATTGTTTAAAAACTTGCAAGTTAATTAGCAAAAAATTTTAAAACCCAATTCATCCCCTCTTGGGTTTGAACCTCGGTTTATATCACTCTTTCAAGAACAAGCTTAAAGAATGGCTCATAATCAATTTTTCAAGGTTGAGTATTAATGTAATACATGTGTTCTTAAAGTATGTGTAAAGAAGTAATTTGATAAATATGACATGAAATTAAAATTATATATATATACACACACACACATGAAGGATTTAGTATTGAATAAAATAATTCTTAAAAAAAAAATGGACGTGAGGGGGCGTAGTTACAAAGAAAATGGAAATTTTTTTTTTAACGTGGCAATGGGAGGTTGCATGTAAGACACATTAACCATTTCGTGGCAAACACAGGGGGGAGGCGCCGAAGTTTAAAGTTTTATATATATATATATATATATATATATATATATATATATATATAACTTTAGTTTATTTTATAAAAATCTTATCGAATTCTGTTTGGTTTCTCCTTTCCTCAATTCAAACTACTCTATTTTTTTAAGCACTTGGGGATTGAAAGAGTAAAATTTTGAAAGGTTTACAGGGATATTTTATAGAGAGGCACAAGAAACTCTAAGAAAAACATAAGGTAATAACGTGAAGTTTATTTTTGATATTTAGCATATATGAAATTTCCCAGAATTCAAAGTGAGAATTTTCAAACTCTAAGAAAAACATAAGGTAATAACGTGAAGTTTATTTTTGATATTTAGCATATATGAAATTTCCCAGAATTCAAAGTGAGAATTTTCAAAGGGTGTGAATTATGGAAGAATGGAAGAATAAATTAGAAATTTAATATAAATATTATGTCAAGTGTTGACGATCAACAACCGAGGGAAATTGCTGAGAGGAGCAGGAAAGGCAAGGAGGTGATCCACGGGTAGCTCTAAGTGCTACACGGTGAGTTAGATTTACTTTAAGTAATCAAGATAAATATGAAATATGTAGTGATAATATTAGAATAAATCATTAACTTATGATTTGATGATAGATGAAAGTTGATTGATAGGTATGATAGGAATAGTGGATGTGTAGAGAATTACTTTATGAGAAATAATATTATTGGAATAATGAGTTGATTTAATAATAAAGGCGATAAGGGAAATTCTTTATGAGCTATGGTTGATGATTTGATATGATTTATAAGGAGATGAAAATTAGTGGATCTTAACGAACTATGGTTGATAAATTGATGTGATATATGAGGAGAAAAAATTAGTGAAATTAATCAAATAATAATTTGAGAAAAGGCAGGATAGCTAAATTTAATGTGTGAATACATGCTTGTTTTTATATTATTGTTTATATGCATATTTCATATCATTGTTCATATGCATATGCATGAAATAAAAGAACCGGGAGAGGGCCAGTCTAAGATAAAAATATGTAGACATGTGGGAAGACGTTCCCTAATAATAATTCATGCATTGCATCTGTTTTAAATATTGATAGTATTACTGAAATGCTGAAGTGTTATTTGTTATTGTAAATTTATTTATAGATGAATGAGTCACACAGAGAGACAGTTATGGTGAGAAAGAAACATGGAAGTATGATATGATAAGAACTATCTAAATGGTAGACTATATGTTGTGAACCTCATAACGAGGTAATTATGAGATAATTGATGGTCTTAAGGTGAACAAATATATAAGAAGAAAAGATTAATAGAGAATAATACTTATGATATGTGTAGTGATAGTAGAATGCTATTATAAAGTTATATGAGATATAAATGATTAATAATTAAAAGACTATTTATACAAATTAAATACTTCTAGTAAATTTAATTCACTGAGCTTGTGAAGCTCATCCCTCATTGTACATTGATTTCAGGTAGCACGCAGGACAGATAGTTTGGTGAGTTGAGATTCAGACAAAATCGTTATCTGTAAGCCATGTACGTGTCAACATCCTCAGACTAATGAGAAAATAAAATAAAAATTTATTTGTAAATATTCATGCATATTACGTTGTATAAAATGTTTAAGTCAATATCATAATGATGTATCTCCCCTGTTGAGGGTTAAAGGTTGAGGATTGATGTAAAAATTTCTGTTGGTGTTATTTTTCTTGTTGTATATATGTGTCGTGCTGGGATTTTCAAAATGTGACAACACCGTCTCGGGGGTGGCCAACCCAGGATAGGTCATTACAATTAATGAGCTATGAGTCAAATTGAATGTTCTATCATCTTGTTTAAATGTTCATTGATGGGGTTTTTTTATAGCCTTGGACTTATATGGCCATTAGACACTGATTTGGTAGGTTTGGAGCATTAAATGCTCAAGCCCGCGTCTCAAACGGTCATATTTTTGAATTACCAGTCGATTGGGTCCTTGTACCAGTCAACTGGGTCAAGTGAAAAAAATTCACTTTTAAGTTTAGGAAGAGTACCAGTCGACTGGGTCATGGGACCAGTTGACTTGGTCCTCTTACTAGTTGACTGGGAACTTACTGTCCCTTTTACCAGTCGACTAGTTCAGAGACTCAGTTGACTAGGTTGTCCAAAAACCCAGTTTTTAGTTTTTAAAAGAGTTTTTGACTTGGAACCATTTTTTGTATTTTGTTTTGTCAAATCTTTTTGCAAAATGAGCCATAGTTCAAGCTAGGTAACTGAAATTAGAGATTTACAATATGATTCAATTACCTCAAAGCCTATTCTAGATCTTCTGTCTTCTTTTGGTATTTGAAGGTGTTGTATTCTTGCGTCTTGTTTCTGTATTGAATGCTTTTTTTCGTTTAAACACTTAGATAAAACTATTAGTGTAATTTAAGTAGTGTTTTTTCATTATTAAAATCAAATACGGGTCAACAGTGTTGAAGGCTACTATGAACAAGAAATGGTTGCATGTTCTAGATAGAAATGTTTTGCTTGGAAAATTATATGGAGCAAATATAAAAGGATCAAAAGGAAAGATCACACCAACCAAGAAGAAAGTTAGATTTGTTGACGAGGTGTGGAGAATTTGAGCCAATGTGGAGATTTGTTAGGATTTTGGCTCAATTCCCACAAGGAGGGCTTCTAATTGGTTTGGGAAAAGTGGTTTCTTATGTTATAGTTGCTTATTCTAGTAAGAATAGTAGTAGTAATTTATTATGTTTTTGTTATTCTTTTCCTAATAGTATTAGGAAAATATCTTTTATATAAAGAGGGCCTTAGACAAATATTTGTGACATATTCATAATTCCAATATTATTACTAGAGCTAGGTGGATAGCTTTGGGTATATTGGAGATTTTGGGTTGCGAGGGTAATAATTTTGTTTTTCCTAAAATTGTTGTTAAGGATTAATAAAATTCTGAGTTTGTTAGAGGCATAGGCAATGAGATTGTCAAACCATATTAAATAATTTTGCTCTTGATATTTGCTTGTTTATTACCATAAATTTGAGTAAGTGGATTTTAAAAGTAAAATCTCAACAATTTGTACTCTTATGTGATGACGTGACAATTAAATAAAGAATGAATCCGTTTTTACTCTAAAATTACAAGCCACAAAAGAGGAGTTTTTTTTAATAATTAAAGGTAAGATTTGTGTTTGAGGCGATGATGCAGCTAGTGCGTGCTAGAAAGAAAAGTTAATTATATATGTGTAGAAATTATCGAAGTTATATATATTCGGTTCCCTTTTATTTGCACTTTGGAAAAGAGTTCTGTATTTTTTTTTTCCTTTTTCTTTATCCCTTTATTAATTGATCTGTGACTGTTCAAAAATAAGGAATTTCTACCAAATACACAAGGGTTTGTCATATGGGTGTGGCCATGAGAAGGTATATGATTAAATCTGTTCATCGATAGATATATCTACAAGTGAATGAATTATTTGCAGTTAGCAATGAAATGAAAATAATCAGCAATTGTTCACGTTTAATGTAATTAATTGGTCATGTTTAAGGTATTCATGCAAAACATTACCCAATAAATGAAAATTAAGAACCTTCTTTTTGGTGTTGATACTAAATATAGGCATTTCCACGTTTTTCCTATTGAGCAATTAACTTAGCACATGCACTTTCCACGTGATTGTTACTAATAAGTTCAAAGTAATTTACTTTAGTAACAGATCATCTGAAAGGAGTTGTCACATATACATCAACATGCAGAGAAGGTCCCATATATACGGATTATATTGTTGCTTTCATGTTTTTAACCGCAAAGTTACTTAAAGCTGGCTTGCGTCAGTAAAAGCCCTATACAAAAGCAGTTTATTAAGCCCTAATGACACTTTAGCAAGGTATTTCTGGTCCCTTATAGAAAATATAGATCATAAATTTTTATAATCAATCATTTATTACTTGGGAAAGGAACAATAGTATTTCATTGCTACAAATATGGATTATTGAAAAAAAATAAGACATGTATTGGATATTTCCCTTCAACTCCATTGTATTAATTATTTGACATGAATAGTTGAAGTGAATTCTATGAAGAGGAAATGGATTATGAGAGTGTGTGACTTGAATTATTGATTTGACCATGCAGAAATGTCTTTATCTGCTACATTGGAATTCACAATCAAATTGTCGTTATTCCAACCATCGTGTAAGTGAATCCTAGTAAGAGAAAATGATTATGAAAGTGTGTGACTTGAATTATTGATTTGGCCGTGTAGAAATATGTCTTTACCTGTTACATTGAAATTCACAACCAAATGTATCTTTGTTCCAATCATAGTGTAAACCCCATATAGAAGATAGGGTGATTCACTTGGAAAGAATCTTTTCTATGATCAGACCCTGAAAGGTCGTGCATGAACAGGCTCCGTAAAATCCAATAGAATTAGTGATGTGGCATGATCTAGATTATGTTGCTTTCATCCCTCTTTAAGAGGAGAAGTTCTTGCCTGTCATAGTGCCATGAAAGATACATAAAACAATGGTCCATCTCACCATTAAATAGTACGAAAAGAGAAAAAAAATATATATTTTATTTTCATGTAAGGGTGAGATAGACCCTTATGGCATATATCTCTCATGGTACTGTGCTAGATAAGAATTTTTCCTTGAAAAGGGTTCCCAAATGGTGCATGCCTAAATAATTTAGTGTTAAATGGTGCGAGAAATGATATGAGAAGAGAGAAAAAATATATATTTTATTTTCATTTAAGGTTGAGATGGACCTTTGTGCCGTATATCTCTCATAACACTGTGCTAGATAAGAATTTTTTCTTTAAGAGGGTTCCCAAATGGTGCGCGCCTAAATGATTTAGTGTTATTTAATTTAAATTGAATGCTTAAAATACTGTGTTTTTTTTTATAAAAAAAATAAGCTAAAACAAACAAAGGACAGTAAAGACAAAGAAATGCCCTTAACTCAGAAGCAGCTTGTCCATTATTTTTTAGCACTTCTATTCTAACCACGCAAATGGACACCTAATTTGAACCATTAGAAGCTAGAGTACTAATTTACGAGGAGTTTTACTAGTACTTACGTTATGCTTTTTCCGTTTTGTCCTTAACGATGACGGTAGCAAATGAAGTTTATGAAAGGGCGTCCAAAACAAATGTTCATGTTTATATATAACTCGCAAAGTTCCTTCATGCTACAAAATTTATATATCATATTAAAGCTATTTTTCATTATAAAAATTACAAAATAAAATGAACATATGAATTCAAGATTACATTGTTTATAAGATTGAGATCAATTGTACAATGTCAAGAGAGTACAACAGAAAACTATGTAATTCCCACAAACAATAAGACAATAATCCCACATAAACATTCCCCAAAATCTCTAACTTATAACAATATCACTGACGACCACAACGCACCCCTGCCTGGGTGGGGGTCTCTTTAATTTAAACATGCATTGAATATTTCTCCTCTTCTCTAAGCAAGTTTCATTTTATTTGGGTTGAGATTTTGTCTTTTTATTTTTCATATTATTTGAGAAAATGATGTAATCTGAATCATTTATATATATATATATATATATATATATATATATATATATATGTGTGTGTGTGTGTGTGTGTGTGTGTGCGTATCCCATATAATATATAAATTTATGAATCTCGCATAATATATGAAAGGTTGAGACTACATTATTTGATAAAAAGTGAGGATGAAAGTCAAACCCTAATTACATAATGTTGAACACAAAACGTATAGTAAAAAGCTTTGAAAAATTTATTTTGAGCAATTCTTCAAGCTTGTTCTTGAAAGAGATATATTATTCAGTTGTAAAAGGCATTCATTGCTATCTCTCTACCATTTACTTTACAGTCAATCCAATTTATTGTAAAGAGAAAGAGTTAGTGTTACTCTTAGAGTGTTTAGGATTAAACACTTCGGTTTTAACTTCTGTGAGAAAGAGATTATTCTAAGGTTTGTGCAACACCCGTGAAGTTGTAAGACTAAAGTTTTGGTGGATTACTTCAAGGAGGTTCCTTGAAGAGAGTAGACATAGGGTTGGAAGGAATCCGATATTGCTGAACCACTATAAATGGAGTTTGCATATTCTCTCCCTTAAATTCTTCATTTTCAAGCATATTATTTGATTGTGTGCTTTGTGTATTTAACTGTTTAAAAAGTTACAAGTTAATTAGCAAAAAGTTTTAAAACCCAATTCATCCCCTCTTAGGTTTGAACCTCGGTTTACATCTTTCTTTCAAGAACAAGCTTAAAGAATGGCTCACAATCAAAATTTCAAGGTTTTTGAGAGTATTAATGAGCTATGAATCAAATTGAATGTTCTATCATCTTGCTTAAATGTTCATTGATGGGGGGTTTTTTTTTTATAGCTTTGGACTTATATGACCATTAGACATTGATTTGGTAGGTTTGGAGCATTAAATACTCAAGTCCCGCATCTCAAACGGTTATATTTTCGAATTACCAGTCGATTTGGTCCTTGTACCAATCAACTGGGTCAAGTGAAAAAAGTTCACTTTTAAGTTTAGGGAGAATACTAGTCGACTGGGTTAAGTTACCAGTCGACTGGGTCCTCTTAGCAATCGACTGAGTCCTCTTACTAGTCGACTGGGAACTTACTTTTGCTTTTACCAGTCGACTGGTTCAGAGACCCAGTCGACTGGGTTGTCCAAAAACCCAGTTTTTAGTTTTTAAAACAGTTTTTGACTTTGAACCATTTTTCGTATTTTGTTTTGTCAAATCCTTTTGCAAAATGAGCCATCAAGTTAGGTAACTGAAATTAGAGATTTACAATATGATTCAATTACCTTAAAGGCTATTCTAGATCTTCTGTCTTCTTTTGGTATTTGAAGGTGTTGTATTCTTACGTCTTGTTTCTGTATTGAATACTTTTTTCTCTTAAACACTTAGATAAAACTATTAGTATAATTTAAGTGGTGTTTTGTCATTATTAAAATCAAATACGAGTCAACAGTGTTGAAGGCCACTATGAACAAGAAATGGTTGCATGTTCTGAAATGGTTGAAGGCCACTATGAACTATTCTAGATCTTCTGTCTTCTTTTGGTATTTGAAGGTGTTGTATTCTTACGTCTTGTTTCAGTATTGAATATTTTTTTCTCTTAAACACTTAGATCAAACTATTAGTGTAATTTAAGTAGTGTTTTGTCATTATTAAAATCAAATACGAGTCAACAGTGTTGAAGGCCACTATGAACAAGAAATGGTTGTGTGTTCTGGATAGAAATGTTTTGCTTGGAAAATTAGGTGGAGCAAATATGGAAGGATCAAAAGGAAGGATCGCACCAACCGAGAAGAAAGTTAGATTTATTGATGAGGTGTGGAGAATTTGAGCCAAAGTGGAGATTTGTTAGGATTTTGGCTCAATTCCCATAAGGAGGACTTCTAATTGGTTTGGAAAAAGTGGTTTCTTATTTTATAGTTGCTTATTCTAGTAAGAATAGTAGTAGTAATTTATTATGTTTTTGTTATTATTTTCCTAATAGTATTAGGAAAATATTTTTTATATAAAGAGGGCCTTAGACAAATGTTTGTGACATATTCATAATTCCAATATTATTACTAGAGTTAGGTGGAGAGCTTTAGGTGTATTGGAGATTTTGGGTTGTGAGGGTAATAAGTTTGTTTTTCCTAAAATTGTTGTTAAGGTTAATAAAATTGTGAGTTTGTTGGAGGCATAGGCAATGAAATTGACAAACAACATTAAATAATTTTGTGCTTGATATTTGTTTGTTTATTTCCTGAAATTTGAGTAAGTGGATTTTAAAGGTAAAATCCCAACAATTTGTACTCTTATGTGATGATGTGACAATTAAATGAAGAATGAATATGTTTTTACTCTAAAATTACAAGCCACAAAAGAGGAGTTTTTTTTTAATAATTAGGGAAAAGATTTGTGTTTGAGGCGATGACGGAGCTAGTGAGGTATTAGAAAGAAAAGTTAATTATATATGTGTAGAATTATCAAAATTATATATATTCGGTTCCCTTTTATTTGCACTTTCGAAAGGAGTTCTGTATTTTTTTGTCCTTTTTCTTTATCCCTTTATTAATTGATATGTGACTGTTAAAAAATAAGGAATTTCTACCAAATACATAAGGGTTTGTCATATGGGTATGGCCATGAGAAGATATATGATTAAATCTGTTCATCGATAGATATATCTACAAGTGAAGGAATTATTTGCAGTTAGCAATGAAATGAAAATAATCAGCAACTGTTCACGTTTAATGTAATTAATTGGTCATGTCGATCATAATCTCGCGTAGGTATTCATGCAAAACATTACCCAATAAATGAAAATTAAGAACCTTCTTTTTGGTGTTGATACTAAATTAAGTTTGATTTCACTTTTCGAGTTATAAAGGTTGTCTAGCTTAGTTTTCTTAGCGAGCCAAAATTAATTACCATGAACCAAAATATAGGGGTATGTTTGAGTAACGGTTTTTTATTTTTGATTTTCGAAAATGTAAATTGAAAACCATTTTTTGATGTTTTATGAAAAAAAAAAACATGTTTGGATGTAATTCAAAAACTGTTTCCAAAACAGGAAAAAATGAAATGTTGTTTAAATAATATTATTTTGATACACCTTGTAATTATTTTCAGTTTTGAGTTTAAATTTAAAATCTACATTAATTTTATTTCTCGTATTTACTAAATACTTAAAAATAATTAATATTATTTTATTTTCAAAATTTTAATATTTTTTATATACCATGGAAGAAGAATGAAACTGAGAAGTGAATACTGATTTTAAAGCTATTTTTCAAAAATTATATCAGAAAACACCAATTTGGGTAACTAACTTGGTACATGCACTTTCCATCTACTTAAAAACAATTTTTAAAAACTGGTTTTTTGAAAACTGTTTTAAAAAATTACTTTTGAAAAGTATTTCCAAACATGTTTGAAAACTGATTTTAATTTTTTAAAAACAGTTTTCAAAAAACATGCCCTAGGCATTTCCACGTTTTTCCATAGAGTAATTAACTTAGCACATGCACTTTCCATGTGATTGTTACTAATAAGTTCAGAGCAATTTACTTTAGTAACAGATCATCTGAAAGGAGTTGTCACATATACATCAACATGCAGAGAAGGTCCCATATATACGGAGTATATTGTTGCTTTCATGTTTTTAACCGCAAAGTGCTAGCCATATAAACTTTACTTAGAGGCATCCTTTGAAAGAAAAGAAAAAGTTATTTAAAGCTGGCTTGCGTCAATAAAAGCCCTATACAAAACCAGTTTATTAAGCCCTAATGACACTTTAGCAAGGTATTTCTGGTCCCTTATAGAAAATATAGATCATAAATTTTTATAATCAATCATTTATTACTTGGGAAAGGAACAATAGTATTTCATTGCTACAAATATGGATTATTGAAAAAAAATAAGACATGTATTGGATATTTCCATTCAACTCCATTGTATTATTTATTTAACATGAATAGTTGAAGTGAATTCTATGAAGAGGAAATGGATTATGAGAGTGTGTGACTTGAATTATTGATTTGACCATGCAGAAATGTCTTTATCTACTACATTGGAATTCACAATCAAATTGTCGTTGTTCCAACCACCGTGTAAGTGAATTCTATTAAGAGGAAATGGATTATGAAAGTGTGTGATTTGAATTATTGATTTGGCCATGCAGAAATATGCCTTTACCTGTTACATTGAAATTTACAACCAAATGTATTTTTGTTCCAAACATCATGTAAACCCCAGAGGATATGGTGATTCACTTGAAAAGAATATTTTCTATAATCAAACCGAGAAACGTCGTGCATGAACATGCTCCATAAGATCCAGTAGAATAAGTGATGTGGCATAATCTAGATTATGTTGCTTTCATCCCTCTTTAAGAGGAGCAGTTCTTGCTTGTCATAGTGCCATGAGAAATACATAACACAAGGGTCCATCTCACCGTTAAATGGTATGAGAAGAGAGAAAAAATATATATTTTATTTTCATTTAAGGCTGAGATGGACTTTTGTGCCATATATCTCTCATGACACTGTGCTAGATAAGAATTTTTCTTTTATGAGGGTTCCCAAATGGTGGCCTAATGATTTAGTGTTATTTAATTTAATTTGAATGCTTAAAATGCTGTGTTTTTTTTAAATAAGCTAAAACAAACAAAGGACAGTAAAGACAAAGAAATGCCCTCTACTCAGAAGCAGCTTGTCCATTATTTTTTAGCACTGCTATTCTAACCACGCAAATAGACACCAAATTTGAACCATTATAAGCTAGAGTACTAATTTACGGGGGAGTTTTACTAGTAATTATGTTATGCTTTTCCGTTTTGTCCTTAACGATGACAGTAGCAAATGAAGTTTATGAAAGGGTGTCCAAAACAAATGTTCATTTTTATATATAACTCGCTAAGTTCCTTCATGCTACAAAATTTATATATCATGTTAAAGCTATTTTTCATTATAAAAATTACAAAATTAAATGAACATATGAATTCAAGATTACATTGTTTATGAGATACAATGTCAAGAGAGTGCAACAGAAAACTATGTAATCCCCACAAACAATAAGACGATAATCCCATATAAACATTGTAACGACCCTTTTCGGGTTGGCCACCTCCGAGATGGTGTTATTATATTTTGAGAATCCCAGCACGACACATACATGTAACAATAAAAATGATACTAACAAAATTTTTTACTTTAACTCTCTACCCTCAACAAGGGAGATACATAAATCTGATATTAACTTAAACATAATATACAACGTAAAATGCATGAATATTTACAAATAAAATTTTTATTTCCTTTTCTCAATTGTCTTAGGATATTGACACGTACGTGGCTTACAGAAAATGATTTCGTCTGACTCTCAACACACTAGACTATTTGTCTTGCCTACTACCTGAAATCATTGTACAATGAGGGATGAGCTTCACAAGCTCAGTGAATTAAATTTACTAAAAGTATTCAAATTGCATAAATAGCTCTATAATATTTAATCATTTATCTCTCATATAACTGGATAATAGCATAATGTCTATCATTTAAATAATTCCTATCATATCAAATTTCTATGTCTTTTTCTCACTGTAACTGTCTCTTTGTGAGACTCATTTATCTACAAATAAATGCATAGTATCAACAACATTTAGTAAGAATATCAACATGTAAAACAAATGCAATGCATGAATTATTATTATGGGAACATCTTCCCACACGTCGACATATTGTTATTATCTTATACCGACCCCCTCCCGGTTCTTTTATTTTCAGTATATACAGGTTGTTACGGTATTTATTTCCAGCATATACCGGCTGTCACGGTGTCCCTTTTACTTTCAGCATATACCGACTGTCACAGTTTTTCAATTAGACCGACCTATTCCCGGTTCTTTCGGTTCTCTTATTTAATGCATATGCATATGAACAATGATATGAAATATGTATATAAACAGTAATATAAAAACCACATGAATTTAAAATATTTAAATTAACTATATGGTATTTCCTCAACTTTCTGCTTGATAAATTTCACATTTTTTTTCTCCTCATATATCACATCAATTTATTAACCAAAACTCGTCTAGAATTTATTTATCACCATCATTATTAAATCAACTCATTATTCTAATAATATTTCTTTTCACATAATAATTTTCTACATGTCCAACATTCATATCATACATATCAATTTATTTTTTATTTACCACCAAAGCATAAGCTAATAATTTATTTTAATATTATTACTAGATATTTGATTTTTTTATTTAGATTACTTAAAGTAAGTCTAACTCACCACGTAGCACTTAAAGCTACCCGTGGATCACCTCTTTGCCTTTCTCATTCCTCTCAGTAATTTCCATCGGTTGCTGATCGTCAACACATGACATAATATTTGAATTAAATTTCTAATTATTTATTCAATTCTTCATAAACCACACCCTTTGAAAATTCCCACTTTGAATTCCGAGAAATTTCATGTATGCTAAAAATTCAAAAATAAACATTATGTTATTATTTTTTGTTTTTCTGATAGCTTCTCGTGACTCTTTATAAAATTCTCCCGTAAACCCCTTCAAAATTTTGCTCTTTCAACCTTTCTTTCGGTCCCCAAGTGTTTAAAGAAATAGAGTAATTGAAGGAAAACTAAACGAGATTTGGTAAGTATAATTTATGTTTACGTATTATATATATGTATAAGAAAAATATTTGAAAATTTTCGGTAGCCTCCAATTGCTCCACGAAACGTGCATGTGTCCTACATGCACATTTCTTCTTCCCTGGCAGCCACGAAAAACTAAGGTGGAAGGCATGCATTACACCAAAATAAACTTGGCAGCAGGTGTTGCCACCTGCTGCCACGTTTTGTGGTTTGTTTTTTTTTTAGAAAACATTTTTTTTCTTTTTTTTTTCTTCTAGACGTCCGTTTTTTTTTTTACTTTTCACATTTAAAATATCTATATATTATTTTAACTCTATGTCATATTTATTAAATTACTTATTTACCCTTACTTTATAAATACGGGTATTACAAACATTCCCCAAAATCTCAAACTTATAACAATCTCACCGATGACCACAGGGCATCCCTGCCTTGGTGGGGGTCTCTATAATTTAAACATGCATTGAATATTTCTCCTCTTCTCTAAACAAGTTTCATTTTATTTGGGTTGAGATTTAATCTTTTTATTTTTCTTATCATTTGAGAAAATGACATAATCTGAATCATTTATATATATATATATATATATATGTGTGTGTGTGTGTGTGTGTGTGTGTGTGTGTGTGTGTGTGTGTGTGTGCGCATGTGCGTGTGTGTGTGTATCCCATATAATATATAAATTATGAATCTCACATAATATATGAAAGGTTGAGATTACATTATTTGATAAAAAATGAGGATGAAAGTCAAACCCTAATTACTTAATTTTGAACTCAAAACGTACAGTAAAAAGTTTTGAAAAATTTATTGTGAGCCATTCTTCAAGCTTGTTCTTGAAAGAGAGATATTATTCAGTTGTAAAAAACATTAATTGCTATCTCTCTACCATTTACTTTACAGTCAATCCAATTTATTGTAAAGGGAAAGAGTTAGTGTAACTCTTAGAGTGTTTAGGATTAAACACTTCGGTTGTAACTTCTGTGAGGAAGAGATTATTGTAAGGTTTGTGCAACACCCGTGAATTTGTACGACTAAAGTTTTAGTGGATTACTTCAAGAAGATTCCTTGAAGAGAGTGAATGTAGGGTCGGAAAGAATTCGATATTGTCGAACCACTATAAACAGAGTTTGCATATTCCTTTCATTAACTTCTTTATTTTCAAGCATATTATTTGATTGTGTGCTTTGTGTATTTAATTGTTTAAAAACTTGCAAGTTAATTAGCAAAAAATTTTAAAACCCAATTCATCCCCTCTTGGGTTTGAACCTCGGTTTATATCTCTCTTTCAAGAACAAGCTTAAAGAATGGCTCATAATCAATTTTTCAAGGTTTTTGAGAGTATTAATGTAATACCTGTGTTCTTAAAGTATGTGTAAAGAAGTAATTTGATAAATATGACATAAAATTAAAATTATATATATATATATATATACACACACACACACATGAAAGATTTAGTATTGAATAAAATAATTCTTAAAAAAAATGGACGTGAAGGGGCGTAGTTACAAAGAAAATGGAAAAAAAAAATTTTAACGTGGCAGTAGGTGGCAATGGGAGGTTGCATGTAAGACACATTAACCATTTCGTGGCAAACACAGGGGGGAGGTGCCGAAGTTTAAAGTTTTATATATATATATATAACTTTAGTTTATTTTATAAAAATCTTACTGAATTCTGTTTGGTTTCTCCTTTCCTCAATTCAAACTACTCTATTTCTTTAAGCACTTGGGGATTGAAAGAGTAAAATTTTGAAGGGTTTACAGGGATATTTTATAGAGAGGCATGAGAAACTCTAAGAAAAATAGAAGGTAATAACGTGAAATTTATTTTTGATATTTAGCATATATGAAATTTCCCATAATTCAAAGTGAGAATTTTCAAAGGGTGTGAATTATGGAAGAATGGAAGAATAAATTAGAAATTTAATATAAATATTATGTCAAGTGTTGACGATCAACAACCGAGGAAAATTGCTGAGAGGAGCAGGAAAGGCAAGGAGGTGATCCACGGGTAGCTCTAAATGCTACATGGTGAGTTAGATTTACTTTAAGTAATCAAGATAAATATGAAATATGTAGTGATAATATTAGAATAAATCATTAACTTATGATTTGGTGATAGATGAAAGTTGGTTGATAGGTATGATAGGAATAGTGGATGTGTAGAGAATTATTTTATGAGAAATAATATTATTGGAATAATGAGTTGATTTAATAATAAAGATGATAAGGGAAATTCTTGATGAGCTATGGTTGATGATTTGATATGATTTATAAGGAGATGAAAATTAGTGGATCTTAACGAACTATGGTTGATAAATTGATGTGATATATGAGGAGAAAAAATTTGTGAAATTAATCAAATAATAATTTGAGAAAAGACAGGATAGCTAAATTAAATGTGTGAATACATGCTTGTTTTTATATTATTGTTCATATACATATTTCATATCATTGTTCATATGCATATGCATGATATAAAAGATCCAGGAGGGGGCCAATCTAAGATAAAAACATGTCGACATGTGGGAAGACGTTCCCTAATAATAATTCATGCATTGCATCTGTTTTAAATATTGATAGTATTACTGAAATGCTGAAGTGTTATTTGTTATTGTAAATTTATTTATAGATGAATGAGTCTCACAGAGAGACATTTATGGTGAGAAAGAAACATGGAAGTATGATATGATAAGAACTATCTAAATGGTAGACTATATGTTGTGAACCTCATAACGAGGTAATTATGAGATAATTGATGGTCTTAAGGTGAACAAATATATAAGAAGAAGATATTAATAGAGAATGAGACTTATGATATGTGCAGTGATAGTAGAATGCTATTATAAAGTTATATGAGATATAAATGATTAAAAATTAAAAGACTATTTATACAAATTGAATACTTCTAGTAAATTTAATTCACTGAGCTTGTGAAGATCATCCCTCATTGTACATTGATTTCAGGTATCATGCAGGACAGATAGTTTGGTGAGTTGAGATTCAGACAAAATCATTATCTGTAAGCCACGTACGTGTCAACATCCTCAGACTAATGAGAAAATAAAATAAAAATTTATTTGTAAATATTCATGCATATTACGTTGTATAAAATGTTTAAGTCAATATCATAATAATGTATCTCCCCTGTTGAGGGTTAAAAGTTGAGGATTGATGTAAAAATTTCTGTTGGTGTTATTTTTCTTGTTGCATATATGTGTCGCGCTGGGATTTTCAAAATGTGACAACACCGTCTCGGGGGTGGCCAACCCAGGATAGGTCGTTATAATTAATGAGCTATGAGTCAAATTGAATGTTCTATCATCTTGTTTAAATGTTCATTGATGGGTTTTTTTTATAGCCTTGGACTTATATGGCCATTAGACACTGATTTAGTATGTTTGGAGCATTAAATGCTCAAGCCCGCGTCTCAAACGGTCATATTTTCGAATTACCAGTCGACTGGGTCCTTGTACCAGTCAACTGGGTCAAGTGAAAAAAATTCACTTTTAAGTTTAGGAAGAGTACCAGTCGACTGGGTCATGGGACCAGTCGACTGGGTCCTCTTACCAGTTGACTGGGAACTTACTGTCCCTTTTACCAGTCAACTGGTTCAGAGACTCAGTTGACTAGGTTGTCCAAAAACCCAGTTTTTAGTTTTTAAAAGAGTTTTTGACTTAGAACCATTTTTTGTATTTCGTTTTGTCAAATCTTTTTGCAAAATGAGCCATAGTTCAAGCTAGGTAACTGAAATTAGAGATTTACAATATGATTCAATTACACTAAAGCTTATTCTAGATCTTCTGACTTTTTTTGGTATTTGAAGGTGTTGTATTCTTGCGTCTTGTTTCTGTATTAATGCTTTTTTCGTTTAAACACTTAGATAAAACTATTAGTGTAATTTAAGTAATGTTTTTTCATTATTAAAATCAAATACGGGTCAACAGTGTTGAAGACTACTATGAACAAGAAATGGTTGCATGTTCTGGACAGAAATGTTTTGCTTGGAAAATTAGGTGGAGCATATATAAAAGGATCAAAAGGAAGGATCACACCAACCAAGAAGAAGGTTAGATTTGTTGACGAGGTGTGGAGAATTTGAGCCAAGGTGAAGATTTGTTAGGATTTTTGCTCAATTCCCACAAGGAGAGCTTCTAATTGGTTTGGGAAAAGTGGTTTCTTATTTTATAGTTGCTTATTCTAGTAAGAATAGTAGTAGTAATTTATTATGTTTTTGTTATTCTTTTCCTAATAGTATTAGGAAAATATCTTTTATATAAAGAGGGCCTTCAAAAAATATTTGTGACATATTCATAATTCCAATATTATTACTAGAGCTAGGTGGAGAGCTTTGGGTGTATTGGAGATTTTGGGTTGCGAGGGTAATAATTTTGTTTTTCCTAAAATTGTTGTTAAGGATTAATAAAATTGTGAGTTTGCTTGAGGCATAGGCAATGAGATTGTCAAACCACATTAAATAATTTTGCGCTTGATATTTGTTTGTTTATTACCATAAATTTGAGTAAGTGGATTTTAAAGGTAAAATCTCAACAATTTGTACTCTTATGTGATGACGTGACAATTAAATAAAGAATGAATCAGTTTTTACTCTAAAATTACAAGCCACAAAAGAGGAGTTTTTTTTAATAATTAAAGGTAAGATTTGTGTTTGAGGCGATGATGCAGCTAGTGCGTGTTAGAAAGAAAAGTTAATTATATATGTGTAGAAATTATCAAAGTTATATATATTCGGTTCCCTTATATTTGCACTTTGGAAAAGAGTTCTGTATTTTTTTTTTCCTTTTTCTTTATCTGTGACTGTTCAAAAATAAGGAATTTCTACCAAATACACAAGGGTTTGTCATATGGGTGTGGCCATGAGAAGGTATATGATTAAATCTGTTCATCGATAGATATATCTACAAGTGAAGGAATTATTTGCAGTTAGCAATGAAATGAAAATAATCAGCAACTGTTCATGTTTAATGTAATTAATTGGTCATGTTTAAGGTATTCATGCAAAACATTACCCAATAAATGAAAATTAAGAACCTTCTTTTTGGTGTTGATACTAAATATAGGCATTTCCACGTTTTTCCCATTGAGCAATTAACTTAGCACATGCACTTTCCACGTGATTGTTGCTAATAAGTTCAGAGCAATTTACTTTAGTAACAGATCATCTGAAAGGAGTTGTCACATATACATCAACATGCAGAGAAGGTCCCATATATACGGATTATATTGTTGCTTTCATGTTTTTAACCGCAAAGTGCTAGCCATATAAACTTTACTTTGAGGCATCCTTTGAAAGAAAAGAAAAAGTTACTTAAAGCTGGCTTGCGTCAGTAAAAGCCCTATACAAAAGCAGTTTATTAAGCCCTAATGACACTTTAGCAAGGTATTTCTGGTCCCTTATAGAAAATATAGATCATAAATTTTTATAATCAATCATTTATTACTTGGGAAAGGAACAATAAGACATGTATTGGATATTTCCCTTCAACTCCATTGTATTAATTATTTGACATGAATAGTTGACGTGAATTCTATGAAGAGGAAATGGATTATGAGAGTGTGTGACTTGAATTATTGATTTGACCATGCAAAAATGTCTTTATCTGCTACATTGGAATTCACAATCAAATTGTCGTTATTCCAACCATCGTGTAAGTGAATTCTAGTAAGAGAAAATGATTATGAAAGTGTGTGACTTGAATTATTGATTTGGCCGTGTAGAAATATGTCTTTACCTGTTACATTGAAATTCACAACCAAATGTATCTTTGTTCTAATCATAGTGTAAACCCCATATAGAAGATAGGGTGATTCACTTGGAAAGAATCTTTTCTATGATCAAACCCTGAAACGTCGTGCATGAACAGGCTCCGTAAAATCCAGTAGAATAAGTGATGTGGCATAATCTAGATTATGTTGCTTTCATCCCTCTTTAAGAGGAGAAGTTCTTGCCTGTCATAGTGCCATGAAAGATACATAAAACAATAGTTCATCTCACCATTAAATAGTATGAAAAGAGAGAAAAAATTTATATTTTATTTTCATGTAAGGGTGAGATGGACCCTTATGCCATATATCTCTCATGGTACTGTGCTAGATAAGAATTTTTCCTTTAAAAGGGTTCCCAAATGGTGCATGCCTAAATAATTTAGTGTTAAATGGTGCGAGAAATGATACGAGAAGAGAGAAAAAAATATATATTTTATTTTCATTTAAGGTTGAGATGGACCTTTGTGCCGTATATCTCTCATAACACTGTGCTAGATAAGAATTTTTTCTTTAAGAGGGTTCCCAAATGGTGCGCGCCTAAATGATTTAGTGTTATTTAATTTAAATTGAATGCTTAAAATACTGTGTTTTTTTTTTTTTTAAAAAAAAAAGCTAAAACAAACAAAGGACAGTAAAGACAAAGAAATGCCCTCAACTCAAAAGCAGCTTGTCCATTATTTTTTAGCACTTCTATTCTAACCACGCAAATGGACACCTAATTTGAACCATTAGAAGCTAGAGTACTAATTTACGGGGAGTTTTACTAGTAATTATGTTATGCTTTTTCCGTTTTGTCCTTAACGATGACACTAGCAAATAAAGTTTATGAAAGGGCGTCCAAAACAAATGTTCATGTTTATATATAACTCGCAAAGTTCCTTCATGCTACAAAATTTATGTATCATGTTAAAGCTATTTTTCATTATAAAAATTACAAAATAAAATGAACATATGAATTCAAGATTACATTGTTTCAATTGTACAATGACAAGAGAGTGCAACAGAAAACTATGTAATCCCCACAAACAATAAGACAATAATCCCACATAAACATTCCCCAAAATCTCTAACTTGTAACAATCTCACCGACGACCACAGGGCACCCCTGCCTTGGTGGGGGTCTCTTTAATTTAAACATGCATTGAATATTTCTCCTCTTACCTAAGCAAGGTTCATTTTATTTGGGTTGAGATTTTGTCATTTTATTTTTTTTCATCATTTGAAAAAATAAGGTAATCTGAATCATTCATATATATCTTATATAATATATAAATTTATGAATTTTATATAATATATGAAAGATTGAGATTAAATTATTTGATAAAAAATGAAGATAGAAATCAAACCCTAATTACATAATTCTGAACACAAAACGTACAGTAATTAATTTTTGTTTTAAAAAAACGGTAATTTGCATTGGAAAATCATGCATGACTATTATGTTTGACGATTTTTTGGTTAGCTTAGGTCTAAACCCAATGGTTTAAATTAATTGAAAACTTTACTAGCTAGTAATGTTAATTTTTGAATCTCACACTTATGTTGACTTTATCAATGAAGCTTTTCAAAATTATCAGTGAAGTTCTAACTAGTCTAAACCATTGTGTTTAAACCCTAACCAACCAAAAATTTTTCTTATGTTTCACAAACCGCACACGCATGAGCAGACGGGGACATCTATTGAAGAAATGTTTGAGTTTATATTTAAATTAATTTAAAACAAGTTAATTTAAATACAAACTCAGACATGGTTACGCAGCTCCATGCATTAAAGGGTACTAGAGTGAATTAAGTTGTAAACTACGTATTTTGTCCAGAAAGAGTACATATCTTGATAATCAGTGACGATACTTGATATTGAAAGTATCGGCGCCGAGATAAATTAATATATCGTGAAGCAGAAGAATTTAAGCTTTAATGGCGCTGTTGGTTTTTTAAACAGCACCCTTGCCGTGTTACATGCACCCATGTACCCAGTTTCGTACCTTACCACGACTTTACCGGAGATTGCCCGTCCAATCACCTTATTTTACGGTTTTTTTAATTCCTCGTTGAAATTATCTTCCCTGGAGACCGTTCCAAACGGTTTCCCGGTTTTCCTTGCAAGCCAAGCACATAGTAATTCATTGGATTACTTGTTACTCTTCCAACTCCATATATAGATTACTCTCACTTTCCGCGTTCACATCACATTAGTTGGAGTTTATAATCTGTTTGTTAACGTAGAAAACTCAAAAAAAAATTTAAAATTATAATTTTTTAGTGATAAAAAGGAATGACAATTTTAGCCTTTGTTGTCAAATGTTAGCTAGTGTTTGACACCTTTAATTTCGTCTCTATATATTCCCATTGGTCTCGTCTTATTTCCAACACAAAAATCAGAGCTTCTACTTCCTCTTTTAAGGGTCAGCTTGTGAATTATTTCTCATCGTCTTCCAAGCTTTATTGCTTTTGATTACTACCAGTTTTGTGTATACTACACAAAAGAAAAAAAAACCCAATGCCAGAAGCTCCTAAGACTATCTCCTCTATTGATGATTTAAATAAAAAGGCATTACAGTTTATTGAAGATGTTACTAGTAATGCCAATGAAGTCCAAAAGAGGGTTCTTGCTGAAATTCTCTCTGGTAGCTCGAATGTTGAGTATTTACAACGACATGGCCTTAAAGGGCAAACAGACCGAGAAACTTTCAAGAAGGTGATACCTGTTGTCACTTATGAAGATCTCAAGCCTGATATTGATCGTATCGCCAACGGCGATACTTCTCCGATTCTCTGCTCAAAACCCATATCGGAGTTCTTGACTAGGTACGTAATTTAATTTAATTTCCCTTCATTTAATTTGTTTTGGTTTTGATAATGTGAACGTATATGTGTATAGCTCTGGAACATCTGGTGGGGAGAGGAAATTGATGCCAACGATCGAAGAAGAAATGGAGAGGAGATCATTGCTTTACAGCCTT
This sequence comes from Bretschneidera sinensis, assembly GCA_023935145.1. NCBI lineage: Eukaryota > Viridiplantae > Streptophyta > Magnoliopsida > Brassicales > Akaniaceae > Bretschneidera > Bretschneidera sinensis. The sequence goes on from CM043699.1 coordinate 140,674,536, forward strand.
TTAATGCCTGTGATGAACAAATTTGTTCCAGGTTTGGATAAAGGGAAAGGAATGTATTTTCTGTTCGTAAAATCAGAAGCTAAAACCCCGGGAGGACTCCTGGCTCGTCCCGTTCTAACGAGTTATTACAAAAGCTCACATTTTAAGGGAAGAAATTTTGATCCATACACCAATTATACAAGCCCAATTCAAACCATTCTCTGCACTGATTCTTATCAAAGCATGTATTCTCAATTGCTTTGTGGCCTTTCTCAAAACGACCAAGTTCTTCGTGTTGGCGCCGTTTTCGCTTCTGGTTTCATCAGAGCCATTCGGTTCCTTGAAAAACATTGGGTCCCACTTTGTAACGATATTCGAACAGGAACCATTGACCCCGAAATTATCTCTCACCCATCTGTGAGAGAAGCTGTGTTGAAAATTCTCAAACCAAACCCCAAGCTTGCTGATTTTATTGAGGAGGAATGTAGGAGAGAATCATGGAGAGGGATTATAACTAGGCTGTGGTCAAACACCAAGTATATAGATGTTATAGTGACTGGAACCATGTCTCAGTATATTCCTACTCTGGATTATTATAGCAATGGTCTACCCCTTGTTTGCACAATGTATGCCTCTTCAGAGTGTTATTTTGGTCTGAACTTTAACCCTTTGTGCAAGCCTAGTGAAGTCTCCTACACCCTTATTCCTACCATGGCTTATTTCGAGTTCTTGCCGCTCAACAGAAACAAAGGATTCACTGATTCCATTGTTGACAAGAAGGATATTGAATTAGAAATGGTTGATCTTGTCGACGTCAAACTTGGACAAGAATATGAGCTTGTGGTCACCACCTATTCAGGTAATGTACTCATACGTCGTTCCAATAAAAAGCATTAATGCTATATATGTTCCTGGAAAAATTCTTACATGTTCCGGGTGAGTAGCAAGTAAATAATTGATGGAAGAAGAGAAAACAATAAATTCTCTCTCCATTAATAATGATAAATGTTCTTAATATTATGCAAGAAACATGTAAGAATTTTCGATACTCAAAGTTGAACGTTCTTAATCTTAGTCGTCGTACATGTTTCTTGTATATCAAATTAAGAGTTGGGATCTTTTTATCAACAGTAGCTAGGTAAGATATACATTCATAAATTTTGCGATTTTTCAAAAATTATTATTTTTTTTATAATTTTAAATTGATAAAATATTTATAAAATTAAAAACCGAAAGTGATAATTATTTTGGGACAAATGGAATATTAATAGTTTTATACAAGTAAATTAATTTATGATCTTACAGGTCTCTATCGTTATCGAGTTGGGGACATAGTTCGAGTAGCTGGATTCAAGAACAACGCCCCTCAGTTCAACTTTGTATGCAGGAAGAACGTTGTTCTCAGCATTGATTCTGATAAAACTGACGAAGTTGAACTACAAAACGCAATGAAGAATGCAGCCAGCCATCTTTCATCATTTGATGCCTCTCTCGTAGAATATACAAGCTTTGCAGATACAACAACCATCCCGGGCCACTATGTCCTTTATTGGGAGATTACCCTTAACAAGGAGACGCCTATCCCTCCTTCGGTTTTTGAGGATTGTTGCCTAACAATTGAGGAATCGCTTAACAGTGTGTACCGTCAAGGTCGAGTTTCAGATAAATCAATTGGGCCTCTAGAGATAAGGGTAGTGGAGAGTGGAACATTTGACAAGCTCATGGACTATGCACTTAACCAGGGTGCATCAATAAATCAATACAAGACTCCACGCTGCGTGAAACATGCTCCCATTGTTGAGCTGTTGAACTTGAGAGTTGTTTCTACTTACTTCAGTCAGAAATGCCCAAAATGGGTTTCGGGTCATAGGCAAGGTATACTGTTTAGACCTCAAGAAATAAATTAATGGCTAGAACCAAAGAAAAATTCTTGCTTCAGGATTAGAAATAATTTTTACTGTGAGATGGAGAGAGAGACACCCGAGAAATTTTATCTTCCTCTCTCTATCTGACTGAAAGTATTTTGGTTAAAAAAAAAATCACATAAATCAGTTCTAAGCAAGAATTTCACATGACCAAGAGAAGATAATGAATAAGATCTGTGTAGTGGTCAAGAGAATATAAATCAATCCATCTTTAATTATTTTCTTCTTAATAAATGTGACTGGTGTTAGCTTAATATTCTTATCATTTTAATGATGAACATGTATATACTTTCTTTCATTTCCAATCATTTATATGGTGGTAGACTGGTAGTAGTAATAAAAGGCATAGAAAACGTTTCATCTGAAGATTAAAATGAATTGACCACAAAGATAAAACCTTCTTAATACTCCATTATTATGGAATTCTGGGGAGTAATGTGGTGTATTTTGCGAAAAAATCTTATCTAGTCGTGGTTCATGAGATATATACGACGTGAAGTATTTTTCACCAATGAATGAGTAGAAAATTTATCTTTTACTCCATTTGGAACAAATGAATTTTATACTTTTTTTTAATTCATTTTGAATTCTATAATTATCATCATGTTTGGAAATAAAAAAAATCTTGAATTTATTTTGAAATGAATTCACTGTGAAATTGAGTTGGCTTATTACAAATTCTATCAAAATTGATAAAATTTACAAATGAGTTCTACAAAATAAAGAGTAAAAAGCTAAAGAGTAAAAATAAAGAGTAAAAAGCTTGAATTCATTTTGAAATGAATTCACTATAAAATTGAATTGGCTTATTACAAATTCTATCAAAATTGATAGAATTTACAAATGAGTTCTACAAAATAAAGAGTAAAAAGTTATGTTGATCAAAATACTATTTTTTCCACTTTCATTCCCTCATTTTCTTCTCTTTTTTAAAATTTCATTTTCAAATATTTTAAACGTGATAATTCAAATTAATTATATATTTTAAAAAATATAAAAAACAAATATAAAAATTTATTTTAAAAATAAATTTTATTTATAATTCATTTGAAATCGAAACTAATTTTACTTTCATTTGGATTCCAATTGAACTCATTTTTTCTCAATGATAAAAAATATTTTTATATTTACGGAACATGGCTAAACGAAACGAAGAATATCTTATACCTAGCACTGGTGTGTTGCGAGAGTGCCAGAGGCACACACAGGCCTAGAATGGCTAGTTCGCAATGGATCGGGTTTTTCCGTTATCGACCCGGTCAAAGCCAGTTTAAGTAGTGATTAATCGGATTTTGGACGGGTTTCGGATACCCACGTAATCCGATTAAATGTTATTAACCCTTAAAATACATAGCTGATTGGCCACGTGACCATGTTGGTTTGTAAGTGAGGCGGTGGCATCGCATGGCCTGGATATAGCCCGCAAGGGTCCAAGTTAGCGTTTGTTTCTATGTTGCAGAGAGGACTACTACTCTCCCGTTGTTCAGAGAAATTAATGTTTTGAGGTTTGTTGTTTGCCTGTTGGAGTTGCCACAAATGATTTTATTTTGATTTGCTGAGGGTATCTTTGAATAGTATACTGAGTAGATGGTTCAAGCATTTTAGACTTTATATCGAGGAGTGTTTCTGCAAGGTACATTTTGCTTGGAAAATAGCCATTTAGGTTTCTATTTTAGAAATCAGAGACAATCTGCTTTATGAGTTGAGAAGGCCCCCTTGATTTGGGCAATGCATCACAGCAGTCCATGACTAGTTATTTTACCTTCATTTGGATTAAAATTTTCATTATGTTAAAGCTACTTTAACTTTGGGTATTAGCGACAGCATACCTACATCATTCAGCAAAGAACTTGTCACAATCTGATTTTGATCCTCAAGCTTGCATGGCGTTGGATTTGAACTGTAATTGTGCATTCAATTTATCAATGAAATGTTGCATGTCCCCACTGGTTTTATTTTCATCTATTAAGTTCATCTTTTCAAACTTTAGTCACCGAGGTTTCCTTCCGTCTGCCTTTAAAGTAATGAGTTAATAAACTTCACTGATAATCTTTAAGAACTTTACTGGCAATGTTAATTTTTGGGTCTCACATCTATATTGACATTATCAATGAATCTTCTCAAAATTGCCAGTGAAGTTTTTAACTGGTCTAAACCCAATAAATTGTGAGGGAGGGAGTTAATGACCCATAAAACCTGAATCTAACTTCATTAGTACCTTTTCAAAAACACACAAAATACCTTTATCCTTGTATATATATCTATAATAATCATCTGTCCAGATACAGATAAAGACCTGCAATTTTTCCAGATACTATCTATAAAATCGAGGGAAATATAAAAGGCCTGAAATTGAAAAACAAGTTATATACCAGCCTAATTCACATGCATCATAAAGATTCATGGGAAATTCTTATTTAGAGCCTAGAATTCTCACTTTAAATGACCCTTAGTTGGGCGAGTAATGCAGCACAAAGCTCTAGGAGGAAAAACTGTGGCCCCTGGACCCTCTGAAGATCAAGCAGATAACTTTCCTCGCTAGTTTTGTAAAGCTGTTAAGATCAATAGCAGCAAAAATGTGTTAGGATAACAATCAGTGGGCATCCAATTATCCAAACATTTTAATACACTAAACAGATATATTTACCATCCGCCACTATATCATTACGAGGTTTCTATTTAAATATAATCTTAAGAAGAACATTAATCCAATTGATGCTCAAGACATTTCAAAAAAGTGAATCCTAACATTCCTTTTATTTTGCACCCTTTTAAAAATGATTAGCATCAATTGTAATGAAATTTGTCCAAACCAAATTTTTCCTAAAGCCTGTGTATGCAATGACATTAACCAAATAGAACTTCTGCACAAGTAAATTACCTGCACTTCAAACTTGACCACATTCGCTGACTTAATAGCACCATCATTCTCTATAACAATGGATTTATCCCCAAATAGATGATTACCATGCACGGGATTGTTAACCATGCCTTCATGATGACCAGGAATGCCAGGAATCCACCTGCACTTCATGTTGTAGTGCCCAATCTTCTTCCAACATACATTGAGTTCTTGCAGAGCTTTGAGAACTTCAGTCATTATTTCATAAGGTTGGCCTTGAGACTGTCAAAAAGAAGGCAACGCAAATTATCAATGATAAATAAAGACCAACAATTCAAAGTATGGTGTAAAAGAATGCTAGTAACCCTGCCACCACTTCACATTCACTACAATGCACCAAATGGAATCGGAATAGTTGTATACTTCTCAGGAAAGCAATAGATTTCATCCTAGTAATTGAAACAATCCTTGAGCCTTGACCTTCTGGTATTTAAGCCACAATATGTATATTCATGAAATAATTAACAGATGTACAGCAAGTAGGGCCTCTGCAAATAAAAACAGATTGAAAACCAGAAATTCAACCTGTAGCCCAAGAGCCCATTTCCTCTCAACTGGGAGCTGCGATCTTAACCTCATCCCTTGAAAGTCCATGTATCCTGGAACATGGTGCCCAACAGGTGAACCAGCAGCTTCACTTGGATGCATTCGACTAAAACCACATTCCTGAAATAGAAGAAAAATGTATAAAAACAGTCTTAAACTCCAAATCTAAGCTAAAAAGATGTAGAGAAAAAAACTGCCAATCAGCTAGAATGCTAGATGATACAAGTAAAATACAGATTCATCATATTGCTCTTTATAGTTTTGATTCAGCAATCTCCATATTGAGGCACATTTTACATAAGAAGTGCAAACTTACATATCATTCGAAAAGTTTTTCGATAACCCCTAGAGACTCCAGCAATCTTCTTTTTCTTTTTTTTTAATCGTTAAAACCCACCCACACGCCTTGAACCCTTGACCACAAAGTAATCAGTGAAATGTCCTTACCAACTCTCCGAACTTGGCAGGACTCCAGTAAACTTCTTAAAAGTACAAATATATTGTTAACAAAATCGCTATAAGAACAAATACCCACCATTGTCTCTTGAAACTCAGCTCCTAGATAGTCATTGGAAGCACGGAGCTGGTTGTCCAATAATAAATAGTATGCAACAGTACCCTGAATACACTGCAATTAATAAGAGACCCTTTGAAATCGGGGGGCCAAAGAGTTAGAGAAGTCTAAACCTCATTTTGTACTCTGTTGCGAAGAGATTCAACAAGTTGGTTCCTGTCGAATCCCATCTTGACCACTTCTTGAACAATCTCCTCATCAATCTGCAAGAAGCTGAGTTATACTTGATTTTTGCACATGTTATAATATAGGGAGATTTCGGAATGACAAAAAGATCTAATGCATTACCAATGACCAAATAGCTATCCATTTCTTCAGCAATGGACCAGAAATACAAGTAATGACATAGAGAACACATTTCCAATGTCACAAATAATGCATCCCCGCAGCCCAAAGAAAATGCGAAAAGTAGGAAAGAAAAGAGGGAAGCTTACTGGTGCAAACCTCTGCCACAGGCCTCATCATTAAGAAGCAAACCCATTCCAGATCAATGAAGAGTGTGGGAGTTCAAATGATGAAAAGGTCTACCATTCCAAACTTGAGTTTTCAAAAGTTCTCCCAAAAATATACTTACAAAAAAAAGTTCTCCCAAAATAGAAGTGATCCTTTCTATATGAACCAATAATCATACACTGGAAACATCATTCCTAGTAATGCTAAATTCCACGAAGATCCAAGCCATAAGTTCTAAAATGCCATTACCTAAACACATTATTCATATATTTGGAGTAAATTTTATTTTTTGAAAGCTTTATAACTCATTTCAATTTGGTCATGATCCTTTCAATTGTATCAACTAGGTCCCAAAGTTAATGATGGCTAACTAGACTAAGGGAATGCCTATGTGACAAAGAGAGGGAAGCCCACAAAGGAGCCACGTCAACAAAAAATAACAAAATCTAAATGAAAAAAATATATATATATATATATATGAACCAGATCTGGTTATATATGGTGAGGCACGAGGCCGCTCCGGCCTCACTGTCTTCTCTTTTTTTTCTACTCACCATCTAGAACCAAGAGCTTCCCAACCAACCCATATGCATTAAATAACTCCATAGTCATAGCTTCCCCCCTCTCCTGCGAAATCACTAATGGCCTCTCAGGGACCACGTTACTGAAGAGAACCCAGTGCTTGTCACTACTCAGTTCAGCCACGAGTAAGATTTGAACCCATCTTACCCATGAAAGAGTGCAGCGATTGACATCTTCCCACCATGACTGACATTCTCAACACTACCGATATGGATTCTCAAAGACGATTTGGTCTTCTCGACAATTGGAACGAACCAAGGCTCGATTGATTTCTTCAACCCATTAAATCAAAAAGTTACATGTATACTCAAATCTAATTTTTCTCTTCCTTGCAGTTGATTTAGTTGAGGATTTTCATTTTTGGAATGAAAGTTTAGAAGGTCTTGGATTTTTTGTTGTGTTTCTTTTAATACTCCCTTCGTCCCATATATATTGGTATGTATAGAAAACCCAATTTTTTTTAGGAGACATAATAATTAATGTTACAACTCATTAAATTATAGCCTACTTTTCAAAAATACCCTTATTTAATACCTAGACTTAATGGTAGAGTCTTCTAGGAAACCTAAACTTAAGAGTAATTTAGAAAACTTAACTAAAATTGAACTTTGACTTTCCAAAATAGACAAACAATATGGGACATCCCAAAATAGAATACATGCCAATATATATGGGACAGAGGGAGTATATAATTGGAGTAAGATTTGAGAACTTGGGACCTCCTCTTTAGAGAGTAGGTGCGATTACCAATTGGACTATGTCCAAACCACTTTTAATTTTGTTAAGTATGAGGTATGGTTTAGCCTGGACATCGAATTTGATTATTTACTGAGAGTTTTTCTTGTGAAATTTAATTTTTGGGTTTGGTTTTGATCTAGCAGAAAAATTTTCAGTCCTGGGAAAGGGCTTCTTTTTCAAATTTCTGATTCCTGATTTTCTTTTAGATTTTTTTTCAAAAGTGGCTACTTCGTGGGTTCCATATCCCCTTCCATATATGCATTCCGTTAATCTAGTTAGCAAAAATTAAATGTCAAGACTTAATTGAACCATTAACATAATGTTTGGGGCCTAATTGATAGGATTGAAAGGGTCATGACCAAATTGAAATGGTTCATGATGAAAAAGTAAAATTACTCCATATATTTGTAACAAAAATTGACACTAATCAACAAAAAAATTGTAACAACAATTGATATCAGCAATTAAAATAACTAACCTTTTTTGCTTGCTGCATCGTATCTGCGAGAGGAACAGCTAAATAACGTGGAAGATGGGCTTGGAACCATGGGTGCTGACGTATCTCAGGAATGGTCACTCGTTCCATTGGGTCAACCACAAGCATCCTTTGGATCAAATCTCTAACACCAGGTGATAAATGGCCTGGAAGAGTATACACCCCACCCTAAAGAACAAAATGGTGTAAATTCAAGGGACAACAACTTAAATCCCATGCAAGTCAAAGTGCAATACTGGCAATTACATGGTACTTAGGAAGAAAGAAAAAGTAAAGATTTGTACCACATGAAACCTAAAGAATCTAGATTGATCACTCAGCAACCTAACAAATCTTTCAAATGAAAAAAAAGTAACTAAACAAGAATTATAACTTCTGTAGAAAAAGACAACTTAAGGAGAATTTTGGATATCTCATTCATATTTCTGCACTTGGTCAGATCTAGAACATCAGTGACCTGCCAAATGATGGTATTCGATGATGATTAACTTGCAGTGTTGCATCATATTCTCAGTTACACTGTATTTTCGGGACTGAAATCCATAAAATTATTAGCACTGATGGAGGCCTTATAAAATTTTAAGAACATGGTTATAAACTCACATAAAATTTTCATAATTGAAGAATACGAAGCAACATCAACTCTGACATAGTCTAAACAGATCATTTTTTAGAAGTTTCCAAGAAATAGATGCTCAATAGGAAAAAACATATGGCAATCAAGAGGCAACACTCTTATATTCCAAATGTAGCTATGAAAGGGTAACTATTGACGTGACAATAAAATGATGCTAATCAGCAAAAGGAAACAGATTAGAAATTTAGCAAGACAACCAAATGAGATAACTATGTTATAAATAGCAGACACACAAGAACAAATTAGAAATACATGTAAGGTCTCAAGAGCTAACCAAAATTTCTTCTAGACAGAGAGAAAGAGAAGAATAAAACTAGGTCCGCAACCTTAAATACTTAAACCTGAAATGATGATAATATATGCCAAAGGGAACCTGGACTATAGGTTGAACGATGAACTAAGAACAATGAATCAGCAAGTACAACAATTTTTTGAACTAAACCTGACACAAATAAGCCTTCATCCCAATCTAGTTGAGGTAGTTTATATGAACCCTCGAGAAAGCAAAAAATTTATAATAAAAAGAAATTTAAAGTCATACCCACAAAAAATTTGGAAATTTGATTGATTCAAAGAATTTAAACTCATTTACTCGTCAAAAAGAAAAAAAAAATCAAACTGAGTCAAAATATGCCTAGCAATACCTTTATTTTTTTATAAAGGTTCGCAATGTTTTCATCATCAAATGGGAGGGTACCACAAAGAAGAGCATACAGTATAACACCACAACTCCATACATCTACTTCAGGCCCGGGGTACAATTTCCTGGAAAGAACCTGCAACGATTTTCAAAGATCATTCCTAAAAAATAACAATATTGCCAACTTAAATGAAAGAAAAACAAATGAGCCTCCATTTCCCTCATAGAGGTATTGGCAATCCATAATGCATTCCAGATTATTATTTCCCAAACCAAATACCTCTGGGGCAGCATAGTTTGTGCTTCCACAACTTGTCTTTAGAAAATGACCATCTCGCATGATATTGCTCAAACCAAAATCAGCAATCTTTACATTGCGTTTAGAATCCAAAAGCAAATTCTCAGGCTTAAGGTCCCTATGAACCACCATATTTCGGTGGCAATACTCCAGGCCAGATATTATCTGCTTCAAGACAAGATTTGACCAAGCTTAACTCATTTGTGAGAAGAAAAACACTGGACAGAATCCTGATACACAATAACAACATATCCTACCTGCTGAAAAAGATTACGGGCCTCATCCTCCTGCAACTTACCATTCTCTACAATATAATCAAAGAGCTCTCCAGAGTTGGCATATTCCATGACGACATAAGTATGAGTTGGGCTCTCAATAACCTCGTAAAGACGTGTGATGTGAGGGTGCATAAACAATCTCAAAATTTTGATTTCTCTTCTCACTGCACCAAGCATTGTAAAGAGAAAAAAAAACGAGTAAAAAACAAGACATGCGCCCTCATTTGATCAACCAGCTTCAACTGCACATCATGCAAATTCTAGAAGTAATTATGACCCATGGAAAGAAGCAACTACAGAATAAGTGCAAAACTTCATTAAATAAGTTTGAGAGTGGAAACTCCGATCTAAATCTTCTTCTTCTAAATCTAAGTTCCTAATATTTCAATCTCAAAATAGCACTCTTTATCTCCTATGAGTTAAATAACGAGCAAAATATAGCTTAACAACAACTAGTAGTATTGATCATCCAAAATTATGAACATTAAAATTCACGAAAACTCATCCCAATTGGTAAGGATCCAACCCAATCTTGAGTTTACTAATATAAAAAAGATTATCGGCTGAGCACATAATCAATACCTTTCTCTTCCATTTCCATTTCCTTGATCTTGCAACAATTTAGGATCTTGATAGCAACTTTGTGCCCGGTCAATCTATGCACAGCCATTTTCACCTTACTAAAGGCACCAATGCCAAGAGTTTTACCAAGCTTGTAATTTTGTAGATACATATTGACACTCCTGCGGCCTCTATTAGATGATCCATCCATTTCTATTGTAAAATATTTAAAAGGAAAAAATATAAGAGAAAGACAAAACACATAAGCAATCACATGTTGCACCACAACCCGCAAACACATGACCATTATAAAAATGCTTGCATCAGGATGTTAGAGGAAGATAAAGAAAATGAGTTATGGCAGTGGGAAGACTAAGCAAGAGCCAACCAATCAGATTATCAAATAATTAAAGTTGACATACAAAGTTATGCCCCTAGATTAAGGACAGTGGTCGATACAAACTAACACCCTCTATATAAAGACGTGCTAAATATAAAACAGTCAACACATGAATGCAATGTCCCCATATAAGTCTTAAAAGACCTATCCCCAACACAAAAGGAAAATAGCAACAGCATGCTAAGCCTTTTGAGTCCATGTTTTCCAATTTCCCTTATCTGTTTACTGTAAGGATTAGATTAAGGAAAATGCTATGATAACACCAAAAATAAAAGACATTTTAGATCTCACTCCATTTAAAAACATGGCGAACAAGCAACATTAACATCTACTTGTATCCGCAACAACAGATTTCACTCATAATCACATCCATTAAAAAAAAACATACTGAAGAAAAGTGGGCCCAACTCAAATTTTAAGAGTCAGAAACTAAATTAATTTATTTGCAGTTGCCAATCTAAAAGTCTTTAGAACCAAATGAAAATGAAATCCATTTCATTTTAAATGAATTGAAATTGAAATTCATTTTGAAAAAAATTGAAATTCATTTTTATTTGGCTTCCTGGTTTTTAATTGTAAAATTCATTTGAATTGTTATGTTTAAAATGTTTAAAATAAATGAAAAAAATCCGGTGAGGGGGAGGGAGAGGGGTGAAGGAGAGGGACTTTTTACCCTTCATTTTGTAGAATTAATTTGTAAATTCTATGATAGAATTTGCAACAACCAACTCAATTCCATCTTGAATCCATTCGAAATGACTTCCAAAGTTTTTTTTTTAAAAAACATCACAACTATAAAATTCGAAATAATTTCATAAAAACTAAATAATTCATTTGTTCCAAAAGGAGTGTAACAACTCTCTAACCTGATTTTGTTCTCTTTAACTTTTCTCTTCCCTCTCTCAAAGCCGCACCAATCTGGACATACCCAATCCCCACCACCTCTCCTCCCTCACTCCCTCCAGAAGGTGTGGAGGTTCCAAACAGCTAATTTACTTACACTTCAAAGCAATCAAACTCACACACCTAAATTAGCGATTGAACAAAGTTGTATAAAACATAACCAATGTTTCTCAATTTAACTGAAAATTCGATAAAGAACACTTAACCAAGTGGGAATTCTCTAACATAGTCTTCTATTGTTTTTTTTTTTTTTCCTTTTCTTGAAAAATTATGTTTTACCTGGAGTAAATTTGTGGGTTGATTGGATACACGTATATTGAGGAATCGAGAGTTCGGATGGTGAGACCTTTGAGTTAGATGAAGCGGCAGCGGCGTTCTTGGCGAAAGGGAGCAAAAAAGGGTAAGCTAAACCCTGACTTGAGCGTTATATCCTAGGGTCTGGATTCTGGAACCGAGTTTGAGGCATCGGCAGTGCCGTTCTCGGCGAGACGGGAATATGAAAGTGCTAAATACACGGGGTGCTTGGACTGGATCCACGTCATCCCTACTGGTTCTTTTAAAAATCCATCAGCATCAGAACATATTATAGATTTAGATAATTGACTAGCATCTAGGCAGCCGGCTTATGGTCAACTTTCTTACTAATTTTAGCTTAACAGTAAAATCGTTTAAATTAATAAATAATTTATAATAAAATAAAAACAACTCTAATTGACATCGACTCCACCTAATCCACAGAGTCTGCAAAAAAGGAAATATTGCCGCCAAACTCTTCGTCTATCACCCATAGTTGCACGCTTATCTGTAGCCTTCCATGCCCATCCACAAAAACAAAAGGCACGTATCATTGGGAGAAATTTTTCCCTTAATTATTGGAAGAGAGCTTGGTCCACTACCTTCCTCATCCATTTGACCAGATAATCGTAATTTACATTCAAATTGCTGTGAATTTAACAAAAATATTGAAATAATGTTATATATAATTATAAGACATCAAAATTAGCAAAACAACCATTTATAAGATAAACGTTTAACATAATTTAAGTTGTAAGACAATTGTAGGATATGCAATACATTTCTAAGATGAAGACGGTTAGTAAGTATACCTGAGAAGTCGTGCGAGCTGAGACGGTCGTATTAGAGTTAGACCCACCAAGTGACATTGTAGCAAATGATTTTGATAAGTCATGAAAAACAACAGTATAATTGAACCGATGAGGTTAAGGTAAAGTGTCCAGTGGTGTGACAGATCTGACACAACATAGAAGGGATCCAAGATATTTTACTAATAAACATTTACGATTGTAAAAGGAAGTACTAGCAGATCGATTAAATATAAAGAAAAGTGATATGACTGATCAGCACCTGAAACATATCAAGAGGAGTAACCAGGACTAGTATTGCGGCCACGACCCTGACCATAGGCTCAATAGCCTGAGTGACCCCTCCCACGACCACGAGAAACGCCACAGGTGGTGGTGGTTAAATTTATAAAATAAAATTAAATAAAAACATTTCATTTATATTTTTAATTATTTTTAAAATTTGGTACATTAAATAGACACTTCATCTAACTTGTTAATTATATCCTGTTTCCTTTTGTAAAAAAATAAAATAAAAATTGATTCTTTACCTTTAAAATTTTGAGTATCCACAAAACTGACTTAAATAGTTTTATCAAAAACTAGATAATCAAATTTTAACATAAGAAAATCTCTATTTTTATCTTTCAAAACTGATATTGTTATACCACGAGAGAACTTACAAATTTCCGTATAAAAATTCTAAGAGTTTGTTTGATAGAATTTATGGAATGATTTTTGTTTTTAAAGTCAGGTCAAATACATCCAAAATAAAACGTTTATGAAGTGATTTTTATATTAAGAAACTGTTTTTTTTTTAAATGTTTTCATTCATGCTTTATTACATACTAAATAATTTATATTTTCACTACGATTTTACTATAAATATTTTCAAATTTTATTTTATAAACAATAAACAATTTTTATTGATAAGCTAAATAGGACTTAAACATAAATGATTAAGAAATGATCAACTCGACTCCAATCTTATTATAGTTAATATAAGTTTATGACGTCTCACATTTTAAACCATTTGTTTCATATTAATGCTATCAAGTCAATTTATCAAACATAATGCATTGCCAAAAGAATTATATAATCATCACCTAATCAAATAAGTTAAATCAGTAATTTAAAAAAAATATTAAAACTTAAATTATTTTATCTATTGAAGAAAATAGAAAAAAGAGAAAGAAAAGCCAATAAAACTTCATGTCATAAATTGGATCGCGGGGCACAAACTAAGTGCAAGTAGAGTAATAGCTATGATATTGCTAGTAAAAAAATTTAAAATTATTAATAAATTTTTTATCTGATGTAAATATAATATTTTACATCGAATGAAAACAAGAATACTTAGTATTTGATTAAAATGATTAAAACTCGGACATATTTTTTAATTATTTTAAAAATACATATAAAAACTTGAGTTTAATTTTTTCTACCTTAAACTTACATAGTTTGAAATCTTCTTAAAAGTTGATTTAATACCTTAAACTATTTAAACAAACTTATTTAAATCAAACTTTTTAATAAAGAAAACATCATAGTGCGGATGTGTTGCCATTTGCTATCATTAAAAAATAAATTTACAAAGCAGAAGGGCAATTATGGTAAATAAAGCCATAAATTTATACTTATTTCAACGGATACATAAAAGACAGATCTGAATATTCCCCGTCGATTGTGCTTTAGGATTATCAGAGAAACGAAAAAAGAAAGAAAAGGAAAGAAAAGAAGATTGCCAGAGAAGAAAGCGGTTTTTGGGGTACTACTCTCCGGAAAGAAAAAAAGAAAACGTTCATTTCACTTTTTCTTAACATGTATCATTTTTGGATGACTAGTTTTCTTTATGAAAAATTTGATACACTGGTTATAAGCAATAAACAGTGGAGTTCTGTATTATACAGCATTTCTTTAAGATGACAAACATATCGGCGACAGTAATTCTGTTTTGTATCCAGAGAAATGAAGATTCTGGCTTGTTTAGTGGCCGTGTAGGAATTTATATACATGAAAACCAGAAGAAAGTAAAAGGGAAGTCCCCATGTCACTCTTGTTAAAGGAAACGTTCGCTTGAAGTAAATTATTCCAGGTAATTTTAGTGACTTAAGAGTAGAAAATGTCAAATTCACAAGCAAATTTGCATCTCTGCTGCATGCCATCTCCTTCATATTTTCTGAAGTCTCAGTTAATACAGATTGCAATAGCTAAAACACCAACTGGAATAGGTTCTTTCTCGTTGCATGTGAAAAGGGATATCGTGCCATTGCACTTAATAGTTTGAAGGATTTTAGAGATTCTGAAAATTACATTTTAAGTTTAGATATGTATATTTTTGCTAGTATTCTTTCTACAATAATGATTTTGGCACAGTTGAAATGGACCAACAACTTAGACAATCCCACTTAAAAAGGGGCAGCTGTCAGTAAACTGATTTGGATGCCGACAGAAATGGTAAATTACTACTTAAAAATGGACACTTGACTTTCTTTTTTTTTTTTTTTTTACTAGTGAAGGTTCGGAATGTTAGTTTTGGATATTCAACCTGATGGTGCCAATATCATTGCTCTTCTTTTTAATACCTTTTTAGCTCTCAAATATCTGTATTTTCGACTAATTATTTTTGTGTTCAGTTGCATTATTGGGTCCTTATCTTCAGATTAGGTATCTGAATATGTTATCCTTTCTTAATTTACTTTAAATCTGTCACCAATTTCTCTTATAAAAAAAATCTGTCACCAATTTCAGGTTGTGCTGCCTCTCTGTAAAGGTTGGCTGTGTGGTTTTTGTTTTGAACCATCATCATTGTAAACATTAAAAAATTGCAAGTCGCCATGGCCCAATAGGAAAATGAAAAAAAGGACGAAAGTCAAAAGAGAGATGGTAGTTGGACATAAAGGAAGAGAGAAAAATATAAAAATTTATCCATCAAAATTCAAAAATACTAAATCAAATTCATGAAACAACCATGCCCATGTTGTGTAGTAAAGCCTCACGAACATGTGAGGGGTTTAAACGTAAACATGAAAAAAAAAAAAAAAAAAAAAGTAAACAAAAGAATAATAAAAAAACACAAACAAAGTAGTGGGTCAGCAAGTTAAAACATGGGCTGCGGGTGGCCAAATTAAAAAAAGCAAGCAAAATCAAAAGCAAATGTATTGATCATTAAAGCAAATGTGCATTTCATTTAGAGTGATTTCTTAAAGTGAGTGGGCAGCTAGTTTTCCTTGTAAAAAACGTGGGCTATTTCATCTAGTGCATACACAATTTTTTTTTGTTTCTTTGCTATGCGCCTTAACTGCCGGCAGCTCACGTATTTTTACAAGCAAAAGTAACTGCCCACTAGCTCTAAGAAATCACCCCAAATGAAATGCCCATATGCTCTAATGATCAACACATTTGCTTTTGCTTTTGTTTATTTATTTATTTTTTTAATTTGGCCACCCATCTGCCCACGATTTAACTTGCTAGCTGCCCCCCTAATTTGCTTGTGCATTTTTTATTATTCTTTTGTTTACCTTTTTTTTTCTTCATGTTTATGTTTAAGCCCCTTACCTGCCAACAACCCATGTTTTTTACAAGCAAAAGTAGTCGCACTCGAACTCTAAGAAATCTCCCCAAATGAAATGGCCATTTGCTTTAATGATCAATGCATTTGCTTTTGTTTACTTTATTAATTTGGCCTCCCATGTTGCCCATGTTTTAACTTGCGGGCCTCCCCACTAGTTTGTTTGTGCTTCCTTTTTTTTATTATTCTTTTGCTTACTATTTTCATGTTTACATTTAAGCCGCTCACATGTTCTTGCGGTTTTACTACACAACATGTGCATGATTGTTTCTTGAATTTGATTTCGAATTTTGATGGATAAATTTTATATCAGCTATTTATGTTTTTTTCTCCCTCCCTTTATGTCCACTTATCATTTCTCCTTTTACTTTCGTCTTTTTTTTTTCATTTTCTTATTGGGCCATGGCCACTTGCAATTTTTAATGTTTGCAATCTTTAAGTTTCTTTCGGGATTTGAGTTTGCTTATGTCTGCTGATACAATGGTGAGCCTTCCTAATGGCAAGGTTAATACACAGCGTGATCCTCATAGAACTTATCAAGTTGTTGTAGCAGCAACTAGAGATATTGGCATCGGTAAGGATGCGAAACTACACTGGAGATTGCCTTCTGATCTCAAATTTTTCAAGGACACCACTCTGACCACATCCGATTCTGGGAAGAAGAATGCAGTTATAATGGGTAGAAAAACGTGGGAAAGTATTCCTATCGAGCATGGACTCCTTGTCGTCTTAATGTTTTTCTGACTCATTCTGGGAGTTTTGACATTGCCACTGCTGAGAATGTTGTAATATGTGGTAGCATGGGTTCTGCTTTGGAATTATTAGCTGCATGTCCTTATTGTCTGTCAATTGAGAAGGTGTTTGTTATATTGATCATCCTTTTATACAGGGATGCTCTCAATGCACCTAGCCGTGATGTTATCCACATAACGGAAATTGAGACAAGCGTTGATTGTGATACTTTTATACCTGCGATCGATGCCTCTGTATATCAGCCATGGTACTCATCATTTCCCATTGTTGAAAACAGCATCCGATTTTGCTTTACAACTTATGTTCGTGTAAGGAGTTCTGCAGTTGAATCCCTTGGTCAGAACAATGTTCTCATCTCTGAGAGTAGGTCAGAATCCATTAAGTTTGAGGCAAAGAAGTTTTCTTTCTTGCTCTAGATGATTTTTGAAAAACATGAGTACCTATATCTAAAGTTGGTTCAAGACATCATATCAAATGGCACTTTGAAAGATGACAGAACAGGGACTGGTACTATATCAAAATTTGGTTGCCAGGTGATGCGAACCTCAGATATCTTGAGTTTGTGTATTTTTATTTCCAGAAGTATGCTTCAGTGAAATGGTCCCATGTTTGACTACTATACATTAATTGGTTTTTCTTTTCCATTTCATCAACGGATGCGATTCAATTTGCGCAAAACTTTTCCGCTTCTTACAACTAAGGCATGTGTTCTTTTCCCCCTTTAAATTTCACCATGTAATTGAGTAATTTCTTCTGTATTCATTTTCCATTTGCCTCCCTTTCTTTGTGCAATTTTTATTGACTAATAGTGCCTTCTTCATCCTGATGTCAGTTTGATAAAAGGAATATATTGTATTTATTTGATATATAGGTTGACATGCATTGTTCTCATTTGATTTATAGAAAGTATTTTGGTGAGGTGGTGTGGAGGAACTTCTTTGGTTCATTAGTGTGTTCAACAAATGCCAAGGTAATGATACTCTTTTTTTTGATAAATGCCAAGGTAATGATACTTCTATTAATACATTTCTTATTATCTATCCTTAACGCCATGATTGGGCTAGAATAGAGTGCATCAATTTTGCTTCAGTGTATGGATTCTCTTTTTTTGATAAGAAGATTCACGGTATGGATTCTCATAACGAAACGTACTATTTATTTTTTGGGGACCATTGCTCCAAACATGTGTGGAGCTTTGTGGATCAAGGAGCAGTGATACATTTTACGTACTGAGTTGCATGTTATTTAGTTTGATTCAACTCTACTTCCCTCCTTTCTTTCTCCTCCTTTTGAACTCTTAATATGCATTGGATTGAGTTCAAGTGTTGCTTGTTTCCAAAATGCTAGCTTTCATCCAGACAAGCTGTCCTCTGTTGTGCGTTAGGGGAAGCTTGTGCTATGTAGTTATGCTCTTTTCGTATGTTGTATTTGAGGTGTATATGTGCTATGATATAATAGTTTGATGTTTGTACACCTCAAGAGATGAGTTATTCCAATTTAATTTTAAAATACACGCATGTTTAAGTATTTCTAGTTGCATGTATAGGACTTTTTTAGGATTTTAAGACTTAAATTTTTATTTTTGTCAAGTTCTCATTTCTAGTATGAAGCAATGCTCTAAAACTGAGGCGTCCATGTCTCTGCTAAATTGTTCTGTCATCTCTTTGATATAGATGTGACACCTACATTCTAAAAGGTTGGAACAATTGGCAGGTCCTTCAAGGAAAGAGCATTCAAATTTAGGATGGCAATGCATCCAGAGACTATCTCGATAGAATTTTGAGACTTTGAATTTTTAATTTTTGTCATGTTCTCATTTCTAGTATGAAACGATGCTGTAAAACTGAGGCTTCCATGTCACTGCTAAATTGTTCTGTCATCTCTTTTCAATAGATGTGACACCTACATTCTAAAAGGTTTGAACAATTGGCAGGTCCTTCAGGAAAAGGGCATTCAAATATGGGATTGCTATGCATCCAGAGAATATCTCGATAGGCAAGTATCTGAATTAAATGCTACTTTTTATGCCGTTTTAGCCGACATTTGTGTCTGCAATCTCAGTGTTGGGTTGACAGAGAGGGAGGAAGGTGACCTAGGACCCCTATATATGGGTTCCAGTGGAGACACTTTGGTGCTAGGTTGGTGGATTGCACTTGTGGTTGATTTCACATGGTGGATTTTTCATTTAAGGAATTTCAGCCTCAGTTTTTTCCTGTGGTTTACATTTTACAGATACACTGATATGCATGCTTACTACACTGGCCAAGGATTTGAGCAGCTGCTGGATGTTATTGATAAGATCAAGAATAATCCTAATGGTGGACGGATTATACTCTCAGCTTGGAATCCTTCTGATCTCAAATTGATGGCACTTCCTCTTTGCCACATGTTTGCACAGGTTAATGTTAACGTAGTGTATGTTCTTTTATTATTATTTCTGTTTTTGGTGTTGAGTAAATCTTTCCTTGCAGTTCTATGTTGCCAATGGGGAGTTATCATGCCAAACGTATCAGCACTCTGCTGACATGGGCATGGGTGTGCCATTTAACATTCTCTCCTGACATTCATGATTGCTCATGTTTGTGGTATGTGATCTCCCCAAAACAATTAATTATTTTTATAAACATGTAGAATTTCTAAAGAATCACTATAGCAGGTATGTGTTGGCTTCTGAGCAGTCAATGAGTGAAATTGATATGAAGATTTTGATACTGCAGTGGTGGAAATTATGAACTAGTGGGGACCAATGTGCAGATGTTACCAAGCAAGAAGCTGGTTAAAGATTATTTTAAAGAACAACTTTAGAGAACTTGGTGATGCCGGTAGCTAACAAATAGTAAATTAAAAAAAACATTCGAAGTATACACTTATCCAAATCACATGGAATAATAGTCTAAATCATATGAAAAAACTCAACACTCGATCATAAAGTATGACAAACTCAACACTCAATACACAATCACAGAGTATGATAAATAATATTAAGTCTGATTCCATTCATAAGCTGCCAAATAACACGTGAATCTCTCATATATATATATATATATATATAGAAAAATCTTAACATAAAGAAAGGAATAAATCCTAAGGAACTCGCTCAATAGGTGCAACCTCCACTTGAATATATTCATTCTCGATGACTTCATCTAGTCTTGGAACTGATTCATATTCCAAAATATGCTCTTGGTGCTCTTTGAAGTCTTCGCTATCATCAGTGGGATTTGAGTGATCAAGCTTAAGATCAGCTTTCACTATCACAATATCCAAGGACGTGCACAATTCCTTTCATTCCTACAGCGATTGGATTATCGTCTCTCGAGATGGGATGCAACTATTGGGTTGGACTTCTGGTTTATCACAAGTTCTATATTGTGCACAATTACTTCTTAAGATGCTTACCATGGTTATGTTAGGTATCAGTGTTCCATACCCTCATAACTTCCATAAACACGCTCATACCTAATATAACCATAGTAAGCATCTTAAGAAGCATAATAAATTTTTTTATAAGCAACTCATATTGGTGCTGCAATTCTTCAAATAGTCTCTCATCAGGATAAATCCAATAGTTAAGTTGTTCATATTCTGCCTACATACTCTGAAGAATATAACGCCAACCAAACTTTATCACTTTAGATTTCAACTCATCTAAGCAATAGTAAGCATTTAATAACTAAGCTTGTAGGTTTCGAATATAAATCCTAATACGGTAAAACATGATAGCAAATTAGAATAGCTCAAATGTATTTATTTATTTTCTTGGTATTCTTTTTTTTAAAAATTATTCTCACTTTTTTTAAATCAGAAAGAAAACACAATTATTGTACTAAACTTTAAAAAAAAAATTGATTTTTTTAAAGAATCGGCTCGACTCGGCTCGATAGGCGACTCGGCTCAGGTGGGTGGCTTGGTTTTCTCTGTTACCAGCCGGGCTCGGCTCGCTTCTTCTTCTGTTCTGTGCAACTGAACCAGGGCGGGGTAGGTCGGATCAGATCCGGCGCAAATCAGATCGGATCAGATCAGGGCCGGACTGAAGGGAGTTGACCGGAATTTTCCTCCGGTCACGATGGAGGTACTCGATCCGGCGTAGGGTTGTCAGAGGATCCGGATAGGACCGCGAAAAGGCTAAGATGGCGCGGCTGTTTTGCAGGTGAAGGAGGCGGTGGACATGGCTGGGCTTCTCGAGGTTTGATCGCCCGAGAAGTCCGCACCGTTTGGTAGTGTCACGGGCTTCTAGCGGAGGTGGCTGACGACGGTGGCAGATGCGGATAGTGGCGGAACACGCTGATTTTTCCGGGTTTTGGTCGGAACTTCCCTCTGGTCACGATGGCGAGGCCCAATCTTGCGTTGGGTGATCGGAGAGAGGTAGATCGGGTCTGAGGTGGTTCGGTGGTTTAGGATGTTTCTGGCTTTTTTCGGTGGGTTACGTCACGTGAATACCAGATCGGAATAGAGGAGAGTAGTCCGATCAGGGTGATGTGGAGACAGATTGGAAACTCATCATATTCGACTACTGGAATTCAAACCCAGCTCTTTTAATGCTGGAGGTACAAATTGGAATTGAAAGGTAGGTATGCCTATTTGTGTAGTCAGTCTGATTTCGTCCAAAGAAATCTAATCAATTTTGTTTACGGGTCTAATGCAGACAACATTTTCTCAACTGTAAATCCCTTTGTTTCAAATTTATCTTCTTTTCTATATCAAAAGAAAATGATCTTCTTTCCTTTATTTATTGGATCTTGCCTGCAAGTATGTACAGATTGCCATGCCACATTCTAGGGGTTATAGTTGTTAAAAAACTGCTTGATTACTCAAAAATTATATTCTTTTCTTTTCTTGTTGGATCTTTCCTGCAAGTATCTTTGAATGCCATTGGTATGCAATCGGGCTTGAAACTTGATCTTTTTTTTTCTTTTGCAATTTCTGACTGCACAAGCCTGACTCATTTAAGAGCAGTAAATTTGAATATTTTGATGACTAGCAAAAAACCGCATCATAAGTTTTCCATGTTCAAGGGTTATACTCAATCTAGCTACAAATTTAAGCATCTCCTTTGACAGATTTAAAATTAAGAATAGATTTGTGCATATAAAGATTACATTATAAGGAAGAAAAAAACACCTAGCTAGTGGAATGAAAATTTAGCATTCGAAGAAGCCCAGGAAAACTCCATCATCTGTGATCTAATCTTTTTTGCCCATAGACAATCCCTAGAATTGCAGTGTCCCGTACAAAGAGTCATTTCTTGCAAGGCCTTTCCATGCTTGAGCAAAAACTTTGCTAGACTAACTTCGTTCTCGCATTCCAAGAATCCATGAATCTTTACCACATTAAGGTGGTTGAGGAATGGCTTCAAACTTTGGGTTTGAGACTCCCACTATTGTTCTACCTCAGAGGTAGACATGTCCCAGAAGTCCTTGTTCCATTGCTGAAAATTAAGTAACACTTGATCGGTTTCAGATAATTATTAGTTAATTATGAGAATCAAGAAAGTTCATCGGGTACTTACTCTTCTTTCAATCTTGTAATCGTTGATAATCTTTAGAATGAGAGTGTCAAGAGTGGGAGAGCTTCTGAATAGGCATGCTAATCCTGGAACATTATGTCTGTTGAAACTGGTATGCAACTCCAGTGATTTGAGGTTCTTGAAGGGATGCAGAAGATGTGCAAAATAATTCTGGTTCGATAGAATCTGCCACAATCAAAGGATATACAAACCATTGCGATTTCATACACATTCAACATTACTAGTATTTAGGTAAATATCACTAGCAACTCGCCTAAATGAAAATAGCAGCAGGAATGTAACATAATTCCTCGTGATTAAGTAATATACGAGAAATTTATCAATACTTTAGGAGTGTTGTTTTTCTTCTCATATTCCCGTGGTTAAATTTTTATATGGATCCATATAAATGGCGGAGAAATGATCATTGTTTTTGATATATTGAATAATTTCTCATGGTACACTAGGTAATAAGAGCTTAAGATTGAACTACCAGACAATTCTCATGTAATTTTTTTCTTCCAAAGTCCTAGATGTTAAGCTCAACCAAAAAATTTAGAAACAAAATAGATCGTAATAGATTCAACATGTAGAGCTTCTTAGAAGTTTAAAAGAGTATATTAACTAGTAATTTTTTAAAAAGTTGAATTTGTGTCTTTTTAGTTCTATAGGTGTTTTTCCAAAAACGGTTTCAAAAACTATTTTGATTGTGATATATCGAAACTATTGCCAGACAAAACGATACCAAACTAGTATATCTTGATTAGGAAATGAACTTAAAAACTATAATTCAATGAATTAGATTTTTCACAATGCCATATGATCATTTGGTTAGCAGAACTAGTCCTATTAACTATTAGTCAGCAAATCTCATACTCATTTGAATGGAGAAAATGCAATTAGAATTAACTAAGGTATATACCTCAACACATTGGCTTTCAAGTGTTAAACGATGGGCATGAGATAGTCCTGACAAAAGATTCGATACACTCTGAAGCTTTGCCATGCTTATATCTTCATCAAGTACAAACAAACCAATGGAAGCCTCTTGCAAACAACTTAAACTCTCTAGAGAACAATTACCAGTTATAGCGTTAAATTCCCATAAGACAATCCTCAGCCTCGGCCCATAAATCTTCACCCAAGTCTTATCACTATAAGCATCAAAACAACTAGCGACTCGCAATCTCTCTAGTTTCGTTCCTGAAATATCCAAACCATATAGTTGAAAACAATTCTCTAGGGTTAAATCTTCAAGAACACGGCAACTAACCCTAAGTTGTTTGAGCCCAAAGCAAGCATCAAGATTCAATTTCTTAAGGAGAGGAAACGATGAATCTGTGAACAAGTCGACAAGAGTAGGCTGGTTATATAAAATGACAAGCGAGAGTGATAACGTGTGAAGTGATCTAAAACCACCAATCATCACTGATGAAGGAGGTAACCTAAACCCTGGATAACGAGATTTCAACTTGAAAACTCTTAAAGATTCACTTATAATAACACATCTTGGGAAATTAAAGTAATCATTGGTAGCAACCTCAATGTCAAGTTGTTGAACATTAAGCCTAATGGCATGGCGAATCAAACAATTTAGACGCGAAAAACTTAAAGGAGCACGAAAGCGAAGGATCCTTAAATCGGAATGCTTGTCACGGAGAGCTAATACCTGGGAAATGAAGTCGGTTGTTCCTAATTTATTAGAATGTGATGATCTCTTTGGTTTGAGATTTGCAGTGGAAGACATGGCAAGAGGGTTGATTGTGGTGAAATCAAGGTCAGGGAAGGAGGACCAAAGAGATCTCCATCTTTTTGATAACACGCTGGTTTTAGCAATGGTTTTGATGGGAAGAAGGAAGAGAATTTGGTGAAGAACAAAGTCAGGGAGATCGCTGATCCTATCGATGCCATTCTCATCACCTTCATTTGTATCTGTAAGCCAAATTTTCATTCTTTTTGCAGATCTTGTTTCCATTGCACTACCATTTGTGTTTCTCTTTTCCTTTTCCTTCTTCTTTCTTCTCTTTTCACTCGCCAGTCTTCAAGTAGAGATTAGAGTTTGAATGTTTCAAAAGAGTTCAGTAAGGTGAGAACGAGAACAGCGTTTGAGTTTGTTTCAAATTTCAAAAACAAAATAATAATAAATATTTGACGAAAATAAATAAATTTTTCATTGTACAACCTGTTACAACTTGTTTTTAAGTTTGTTTTTCCCAAATAATTAATGAGATAATAAATCAAGGATTGACTCTTCAGTTGTAAAAACTTTTAAGTTTGCAATATATTGTTTTTGTATATAAATTTGGACTATTTAAATTTTGATATTTGATAGGGATCACGTTATATGTCAGTTGTTACTTCATAACTTTTTACAGCAGTTGAGCTGATCCCTAAATCAAATACTGAGCAGTGTTTTTCAAACCCCCAAATTAACTCTTATTTTGACTACCATCTTAAAAGGATTTTTTTTATTTTTTGAAATTATAATCAAAGAGTCAGTTATTCAAGGTAAATTTCAAAAGAAAGAAATAGATAATGGATTTGGTATTTGTTTAGCAAAATCCTCAATGATCTTTTGTATCTAAATTTGAATATAATTATTCTTTTGTATATTGATGGAGAGGGGATCTAACCGGATCTTCTAAATAGAGGATTTAGAGATCACTAGTGTAAGAAACTGCAGAATATGGTTCTTTGTAAGGGTGTGATATGCATACGCAATTTTGTAACTTATTAGTTAGGAGATAAAGTCATTCAAAATTTCTTTTCTTCAAATAGAAAATCATAGGAAGGTTATTTTGGTAGGCGAAATGGGTAATCAAGTAGGTTACTTCACATACCCATTAAGGAGATCGAAATTAAAATTCGTTGTACTCTGTGCGATGAAAACTTAAGTTTAGCACCAACAAGTGTTGTGGAGAGACTCGGATCCAAACATTTCAACCGAGGTGAAATCTTGGGAAGATTTAAACCTAAAAGTTTCAGAAAGTATGCTATTATCAAGTAAAATTTGATTGAAATTTACAATTATGTTCTTATATATAATTCATACTCACACATTTGAAAAACTTACAAATTTAATTACAACTTTAGAATCTCCATATAGGGAAATAAATTCCTTATTAACAAATGCCTTGAATACCCATTAATCAGACTCCAAGAATTTTATTTGAAAACTTTGAACCAAGATTCTTACCCAACCGGGCCAACGTACTCTTTACCACTTGAGCCAATGCTCAAGCACCAAATTAAACACAAGTACACAATTATTCCAATAAGAAAGCTAATTATGATTGAAGATAGAGAAGCAGTAATAAAATCTCAATCTATCAAGAAATC
This sequence comes from Bretschneidera sinensis, assembly GCA_023935145.1. NCBI lineage: Eukaryota > Viridiplantae > Streptophyta > Magnoliopsida > Brassicales > Akaniaceae > Bretschneidera > Bretschneidera sinensis. Next base: position 140,700,699 of record CM043699.1, read on the forward strand.
ACCATTTAAGAATGACTAATAATCTGCCTGCACAAGAGTTTCAAGGGCTAAAACACAATTCCACGTAGCGACTGGGTTGAACACTGGAAACAGGTTGTTGCGGACAAATAAACATTTGCCATCAGCCAATTTTTACTCGAAGTTAAAAAGAAGATGGCTGAAGTTTGCAGTGATAAAAATCGCATGTATTGTACAACGAATCCAAATTACTCCATACTCTCGATCTCTCCAGGAATGCCATTGACCTGAATACATTGGCACTCTCATCTGGAGGAGCAAGTGCTCCCCCGAGACGTTGTTTAGCCGAGTTTGTGTGCTTCTGTGTGCATCGACTTATCCTTAAAGGCAAATTTGTCTGTTCAAAAAGATCCAAATCTATACTGCCTGCCTTTCTCTATTTACAGTGGATGCACCAAAAAAGAACCCATCACCAGCAGCTCTCTGCTTGGGTTCTATTTCCTCAAATATGCAACCATAAATGGACTTTTATGACTCCTGTCAAGATCATGTTCAATCAATTGAAACCCACAAAATCGCCACAATTTAAGCACACAATTAAGAGACCTGATTCTTCTCAAAGGGTGTTTAGACAAACCAAGGCTCATGAACATGAGGCAATAACTGAATATTTATACTATATAAGGCAATGCAAAGGATCAACAGGTCATTTTTCCATAAAAACATTACTACATATGACCGACGAAAAGGAAGGATCACTAGGCAACGGTTAACAGCTACCCAAAAGCATCTACTGTATACACATCCAAACAAGGCATGCTGAGAAATTCTTGGATGCAAGTGCGGAGAGAGTGCACATGGTGCATCATATCCATCCAATAGGAGAGGAAGAGAAAACAAGTGCACTAAGAAGAGCAAGTTAAATGCTGGATTGGATGGATGATGGATTGCATGCAAGAATTCCTCAGGCATGCCAGTTGATTGCCACCTAAGAAGAGCAAGTTAAATGCTAAGTGTTTGGCTGAAGCATGCAGATGAACTACAACTTAATCGAGTGTTCTATCAAAAACCAGGCGAGTTAAATCTACACGTTTGAGTTTGTTCCAATTTGAAGGGGAAAAATTCTTTGTGTCACATGTTATAACTTGCTTTCAAGTTCGGTATACAGATAATTAATTTAGAATTAAGGATCATGTCTAATCAATTCAAACTCATAAAATTGAACCAAAACAAACTCGAAACTAACAAAATCACCACAATTTAAATGATTACTTATATAACAAATCTTGAGCTCTTGAGTTTTTGTCCACCAAACTGCATTTTTTTTAACAAAAAAAGAGTCGTATTCTTGAAATTTAATTATATGAATACTGAGTTAATTGTTTCATGAGATTGTGGATGATGTAAATCAGCTTGTTTTCATCACCCTTGTGATGTTCAGTTTGGTGTTTTATGCTCGTAGTTTTAAATTTGGTGTTTTTTGCACTTTGAAAAAAATAAGAGAGGAGAAATAAGAAAAAGATGAAAAATGATCTCCGTTGCGATCCGCACTAAAAATCTTCGATGCGATCTGCACGAGAGATCTCCTACAATACCAAAGATCTCCAACGCAATCTACATCAAAGATCTCCAAAAATCTAGACCTAAAATCTTTAGTGATCTTCGGCGCGATCCACATTAGTGATCTTCGGAGATCTTCGATGCAATATGCACTAAAGATCCCCTTCGATCTCCCACACGATTAGACCAGAGAGATCATACTAGAGATATTACGTGTTATCTTCGATGATCAAGACTAGCGATCTACAATTTCAAATCTGATGGCGTGAACAAATACGGTGGGTTAAAACCTTTGTTTTTTTTTAATTCAAAAAATAAAAAAGAAATCAATTATTAGAAAAATGTAAATATAAATCAAATTGATTTTATAAATGGTATATTTGAATAATTGATTATGATAAAAAGTTGATTTAATCATTCGTAAATTAGATTTAAATTTATGCTTTTTGTATTTATTAATATTTATGAAAAAAACCAATTTACTCTCGAAGTTTCAGTGTTGTGTTCATTTGATCATCGGTTTTCAATAACTGTCAATTTATCCCTAAACTTTTTGTTTTAACCCAATTGAGTTTTTCATTAAATCTATGCATTATTTTCCGTGTATTATCATTATAACAATATTCTATATTAATATTAATAGACAGATTTAAACAGAATATTCAGTTGGACCAAAACAAATCGTTCAAAAATAAATTGACACTCATTACTCATTTGTTAACTTCTCGGATAAATTAGCTTTTTCCCTTAATATATTACTATGTGTAAACCAAATAAATCAATCTCATGTTGCCCCTCAATCCCAAAGTAAAACTACATTCCGTGAACCAAATGCTATCTTTGACAAACCCTGTTGCCCTTCACTTCAACAAAATATTTAACATCTTGGGAAGCAGAAACCGATCCATTGGACGCGTAATTTCCCATGACTTGATTGCCCTCGCCTCTCCGGCACTCCCATTTTTTGCTTTTTCACGGGCTATTTTTCTCGAAAACAAAAACTTTCTCACGTTCTAAAAGTTCTCAATGCTTTTTCTCTCAATCAAAAATTCTCAATGAAATCTTCTATTTCCTAAAATTTCATCACAGAATTCTAATGCATCATATTTTACTTTTTTTGTGGGAAAAAATTGCTCAGTTACGGGGAAAAAAAAAATAATTTGCAATTGCATCCATGAAATGAAAATGGATTTGAGTTAAACTAATGAGAGCAGAGTCAGATAACAGAGACTACTCCAAAAACTATCGTGAGAAGTCAAAATCGAAGAAAGCTGCAGGAAATTCTAAGCCAAATACCTGTTTAATGTTTAAATTGATGTACTAAGATCCTCTGCATTCTCGAATGCTTGAGAAATCCCATGAATTACAAACTTCTTGGAGGAGAATATATCAGGTTCCACAATTTCTATTCCATTAATGGTCAATCCTTGACTAAAATTGACACCTCCCCTGATCTCAAGTTCATGATCAAGAACCAGCGTCCTTAGTGATGATTCTCCTCTATCTCCGAGCGAAGCGAGTTCCATATACATTAACCTTTGAGAAAGAATATGTAACCTCACAATCTTGTCAAGCAATGGAGAAGGAGATGCAGCTACAAATGGGAAATTCGGTGGAGCAAAAATTGTGATGGAACTAAAGTTAGAATCCCATCAAGAACAGAATGCAACCCGATTGAAAAGGAAACGAATCCATTCGAGCTCAGTAGACGAATAATCCGGGTTCATTCAATTGTGTTATTAGATTCACTGAAATCTAAAACCAAACTAGAATTCGATTTGCATACGGAAGATTGAATATAATGTTGTTGATGCCAAATATGTGCGTTGCTGAGCTGGAGGTTGGACTGCAGAAGTACCTGCACAGGGAAAGGTAAAGTAGCTATGGGGTCGACGGAGGGGATGCCTCCGAGGATGCTCCGATGCTTAAGTTAGGGTAAGCTCAAACGTATCTTTTTATAACTGAAAAACGAATCTCCCTTATGGACTGCTTACCAAGTCCTTTTTATAGAGTTTTTGAGGCGGTAGTAGGCCTAGGGCGGCTGCGATACGATACCCCAACTAGGTTGGGTAATGATGCCTATGAGGCCCAGCTAGGTGGTTGAGAACCGTTCACTAGGGATTTTGCCTTGCTGGCTTAATCAGAAGCTGTCTATGCGTTAAGACGATTTTTACGACCTGACGTCCCAACTTGGTTGGGTAATGATGGTCCAGAGGGCGGTGGTGACGTGGAGGCCCAGCTGGAGGCAATGATGCTCTGAAGGGCGGTCATGACCTGGAGGTAATAATGACCTGGAGGGCGGTGGTGACGTGGAGACCCAGCTGGAGGCAATGATGCTCTGGAGGGCGGTCATGACCTGGAGGCCCAACTGTCTGAGCTTGGGTTGTCCGCGTGTCTCCTTGCAATCTGGGGTCACGATGATGCACGTGTCGTCTTCTTATTGGAGAGTCGTATTTTGGCAGTATCAGAGGCCCCCCACTTCCTTAAGTGCAGCACTGTGGTTAAGGAAATAGCATAACTGGGTTGGCGTTAGGCCCTCTGTGGAGACATGAAGCTGGGTCGAAGATGTGCACAAAGGCAAAAGAGAATGGGCCGAGGACTTGTGGAGCAATCCATCTCCTCGGATCTTGAAGAGAGTGGGCCGAGGACCAGTGGAGCAATCCATCTCCTCGGCCAAGAATACCATGGGTCCGAGGACACGTGGAGCGATCCATCTCCTCGGACCTTGAAGAGAGTGGGCCGAGGACCAGTGGAGTAATCTATCTCCTCGGCCAAGAATACCATAGGTCCGAGGACACGTGGAGCAATCCATCTCCTCGGACCTTGAAGAGAGTGGGCCGAGGACCAGTGGAGCAATCCATCTCCTCGGCCAAGAATACCATGGGTCCGAGGACACATGGAGCAATCCATCTCCTCGGACCTTGAAGAGAGTGGGCCGAGGACCAGTGGAGCAACCCATCTCCTCAGCCAAGAATACCATGGGTCCGAGAACACGTGGAGCAATCCATCTCCTCGGACCTTGAAGAGAGTGGGCCGAGGACCAGTGATCTCCTCGGCCAAGAATACCATGGGTCCGAGAACACGTGGAGCAATCCATCTCCTCGGACCTTGAAGAGAGTGGGCCGAGGACCAGTGAAGCAATCCATCTCCTCAGCCAAGAATACCATGGGTCCGAGGACACGTGGAGCAATCCATCTCCTCGGACCTTGAAGAGAGTGGGCCGAGGACTAGTGGAGCAATCCATCTCCTCAGCCAAGAATACCATGGGTCCGAGGACACGTGGAGCAATCCATCTCCTCGGACCTTGAAAAGAGTGGGCCGAGGACCAGTGGAGCAATCCATCTCCTCGGCCAAGAATACCATGGGTCCGAGGACACGTGGAGCAATCCATCTCCTCGGACCTTGAAGAGAGTGGGCCGAGGACCAATGGAACAATCCATCTCCTCGGCCAAGAATACCATGGGTCCGAGGACACGTGGAGCAATCCATCTCCTCGGACCTTGAAGAGAGTGGGCCGAAGACCAGTGGAGCTACGGGAAAGTGTTTCTTGTCCACGTTGACGGTTGAGGTAACACGTGGCCTTGCTTGCGTAAATGACGGGTCATGTTACCTTGGAATTTTAAACAGTCGTTTTACGGAAAACAGCGGCCACCTCGAGGGACGTAACGCCCCTTGGGAAAGTGTGTCGGTCGCTTGGGGACTCTAAAGAGTCCCCTTGGTTCCTGCGTTTGCATTAAATGGTCCTCGTTGGCCGTGACCCTTTCCCTATATAAGGGGCTTTGGCTTCCCCTTCTTTCTTACTCATTTTATAATCTCCTTTTGTTTTCAGAGTAGTTTTAGTGAGAGTCCTCGGCCTCATCCCAATTGTGTTTGAGAGTCCTCGTCCTCGTCCCTTCAAAGAGAATTTTCTTTTTTCGTATTTCTGTCGTGTCTCAACGCTGCGCGTAGTTTTTTGGTGCTGGGGTCTATTGTGTGATCGTGGCATTCGCGAGATCTTGGAGAGGAACGCTCTTGGACATACCGAACGTTTGGGAGGAATTCAGGAGGAGTTCAAGTCCGAATCCTTCGAACTTTGGTGAGTTCGTCTCTTTAATATTTACATCATGTCTTCTTCGTTTGATACATATCGTGATAGGCCTAGTAGTAGTAACGGTAGGAGTAGTGTAGATGGTATGAGCGGCAGCAGCTCCGAAGAAGTAGAGGTATCCTTCGTCTTCTTCTAGGGGGAATGCCCCCGTAACGAGCATGCCAAGGGCAGACCCCATGTCACTAGTGCCATACGTTCCTTTAGAGGTGGGGAGGGAGTATCAGGAAGAGTCCTCGTCTGGTGAGGACACTCTTAAGGCATTGACCGATATTAGGGAGACCTCGGCTGGAGAGGAGAGAGAGGAATGGAACTATACAGCCAACGAGATCCCTAGTCAACTGAGGGAGGAGGATTTGGATGTGATTAGGAAGATGTACCGCATTTCGGGCGAGTATGGTCTTCGGCTGGCCAAGGTGGGAGAGAGGGCATGTGATGTCCTCCCTGACCGAGCCCCGTTCGAGCTCTACGTGTACGAGCATCACATGCAAGCCGGGCTCTGATTTCCCCTTCACCCCTACTTTTGCATGATTCTTAAGTACTTTGATATAGCGCTGTGTCAGCTGGTGCCCAATTCGGTACGGCTGATCATGGCCTTTATCTGTGTTTGCTTAGAAGTGGCCCGACCAATGACGATGGATATTTTTAAGGCCCACTTCTTGATCAGCCGGCATGGTCAGACAGGGCGGGTGGTCTTCAGTACTCGACCGAGGAGGAGGTTACTGAAGAAGACCCTTTCATCTATCAAAAGGTGGAAGAAGAATTTCTTTTTCATCCAATCTGCCGAGGACTTCGGCTTACCTCGTGCGTGGAGTATGGACCGCACCGGGAAATGCAAAAAGGCGGGCCTTCTTCCTCATGAGCAAGAAACGGTGAATGCCATAGTGGCCTCGCCTTTGGACGTCGAGGTCCTATATGACAATGAAGAACTGGCCCTGCGAGGTCTTTGTTCTTCGTGCCCCGAGCCTTCGCTTGAGAGCGGTAAAGGCTTTGGTTTACCTTCTACTTTCTTTATTTTTATTTTGCATCGTTATCCTGCAATTTGTACTTTCGCTATTTCCTTCATCTGTTTGTGTGCTTTGATCAGAGATGGAGGCGGCTGCCCGTGCCCGAGAGCATGCCAAGAAGTTAGCATTGGAGCAGAGGAGGTCGGCTCGGTCCGAGAAGCAAACGGCCTCGACTTCGCGGCTTAAGAAGAGGCCCCGAGCTACATATCCGACTCCGATCGACTTGGGGACTCCTCCAAGGCCACCGACCCAGTCAGAGACACCTCCGGTCTGCAGTGCCCGACGCTGATCCCCGTGACTACGGGGACTTTCACTATCCCGGGCCCTAGCCAATGGGCGGCTTCGGAGGCCTCGATCTTCATGCCCAACTGGGCCATCATGACAGATGACTCTGTCTTCGCACACCCTCGGGTGGCGAGGGAACATCTGTTTAAGGGTACCCCTCCTCGCGATATTGCTGAGTTGGGTCGAAAGACCACGGACTCTCTCTGTGCGGCGACCGAGGCTTTGGCTTCTCAGGTTAGATTCTGTTTTCACTTTGCTTTACGTTATTTACACCAAATTTTGTTTCACACATGGCTTCTGGTCTCAGATGGGTGTTTTGGTGGGCGCGGCCACACGTCACTGCATGGAGATAGCAGAGCTCCTAGGGCGTACCCAGCGCCAGCTGGAGGAGAGGATAGAGGCTTTTTGCCGGCTGCAGGCTTCCTTGGAGTCTGCTGTCCTGGCTAAAGCCAAAGCTGAAGCCACGGCTCGAGCAGCTGCAGATGAGGTCGAGGCTCGCCTTAGAGCCGCAGCGGAGGAGGCCGAGGCTCGTCTTCGCGCCGCTGCAGAGGAGGCTGAGGCTCGTACCAGGGCGGCATTGGAGGAAGCCTTAGCATCCTTCCAGAGTTCGGAGGCCTATCGCCTGGCCGTCGTTTTCGAGGGTGGCTAGCAGTACCTTACCGGGTTCATAGAGGCCAAGGGGAAGGCTGAGGCCATGTACCCGGAGCTCGATTTCTTCGCGTTGGACCTGCTGGGGCCCGAGGATGAGGAGCTGTTGGCTTCAGACGATGAGCATGCTGATGGACAGGACCGTGACGGGCAATCAGGCACGGGGTCTCTTTCCCTTGGAGATCAGTAGGGCTTAGGTTGAGGGCAATCTGTCGTAGCCCCCCTTTTTTTGTTGTTTTGGCCCAGCCAGTGTTTTGTGTTGTATTTTGAGGCTATTGGTGCCCTACTTTGCCTTGGTTTAGGCTTTTTGTTTTAGTCGGCAGAAAGACAGATGTAAGTAAAGTCTTTAATATATAAAACAAGACCGTTTACATATGCGCAACACTTTTTATTGATAAAAACATCGAAGATATTCCGCATTCCAACTGCGAGGAATGGTTTTTCCGGTCAATTCTTCGACTTCAAAAGTGCCAGGACGGCATACTTTTTTGATTCGATATGGCCCTTCCCAATTAGGGACTAGTTTGCCTGATTCTCGGGGCCTAGATACTTCGTTCTTTTGCAAGACGAGGTCATGGAGACAGAAGTGTCTTACTTTTACTCTTGAATTGAAGTACCTGGTAGCCACTGCTGATAAATGGCAAGTCGGATTTGGGCTTTGTCCCGGGCTTCATCGAAAAGATCGGCGTTCATGCGAAGGGCTTCCTCATTGCTTCGTTCTTCGAAGTTCTGAACTCGCAAGGAAAGTACTCCTATTTCCAAGGGGATGACTGCTTCGGACCCATAAGTCATGAAGAAGGGGGTTTCCCCGGTGGTTGCTCCAGTCGTGATTCGATATGCCCAAAGCATGTTGGGTAAATGGTCTATCCACTGCTTATCTGCTTCGTCTATTCGCCTTTTAATGCCTTGCAAGATCGTTCGGTTGGTAACTTTGACCTGTCCATTTGCTTGTGGGTATCCAACCGAAGAGAAACGATGATGAATGTGTAATTCATCACAAAATGTTTTGAACCGAACACTGTCAAACTGTTTGCCGTTGTCTGTTACTAACACTTGTGGTACTCCAAACCGACATACAATTGATTTCCACACGAAGGCTCGGGCTTGAAAGTCAGTGATGCTGGCCAAGGGTTCAGCTTCCACCCATTTTTTAAAATAATCTACTGCAACTATGAGGTACTTTCGTTGGCCAGTTACTCCGAGAAAGGGTCCGAGAAGGTCCATTCCCCACATAGCGAAAGGAAGTGGACTGACTATTGGTGTCAAAAGGTTCGCTGGTCGATGTGGCACAGTGGCATACCGTTGACAGCTTTGACATTTGCTCACCAGCTCCATGGTTGTTTCACTCATCTTTGGCCAATAGTATCCTTGACGAAGGATCTTGAATGCCAAGGCACGTCCCCCGAGGTGATTTCTACATATACCTTCATGGACTTCTCAGAGGGCGTAATTAGCTTCGGTTGGGTCAAGACATTTCAAGAAATGCATTGTCAGCCCTCGCTTATTAAGATGATCATCCAGAATTGCGTAACGGGCGGCTCGAGACACAATCTTTCGGGCTTCGCCTTTGTTATCGGGAAGAAGACCGTCACGTAGATATTCCAGGATAGGACTCATCCATGTTCTCTCACCAACTACGGATAAAACCATTATTTCATCGATACTAGGTACGGCTAGGGTTTCGAGGTAGACTGCTCGCCTTGACTCGAGCTGACAAGATGAAGCAAGCCAGGCCAATGAGTCGGCCTTCGTGTTTTCTGCCCGCGAAATCTGGTTCAGAGAAAATACTTCAAACTGCCCAGCTAATATCTTTGCTGCTGCTAGGTAGCGAGCGATTTTTTCTCCTCGAGCCTCGAATTCGCCGTTCACCTGGTTCACCACTAGTTGGGAATCGCTATATACATGTAAATTTTGTACAGATATTACCTTGGCTAATTTCATGCCCGCGAGTAGAGCTTCATACTTGGCTTCGTTGTTGGATGCTGGAAACCTAAACCTCAAGGCGTACTCAATGGCGAAGTTGTCGGGACCGCTCAGAATGAGCCCGGCTCCACTTTCAGAGTCAGTGGAGGATCCGTCCACATGAAGGGTCCAACGTAAAAACGAGCTCGATTGACTAACATCCTGCAGAGATTCTTCTTCCATTAATGGCAAAGTAGTTTCCATGACAAAATCAACTAGGGCTTGTGCTTTGTTAGCTGTCCGAGGCCGATAACGGATCTCAAACTCGCTCAACTCTATCGACCATTTGACCATTCTACCGGAAACATCTGGCTTGTGGAGTATTTGTCGGAGAGGCTGGTTGGTGAGGAGTGTGATGGTATGAGCTTGAAAATAGGGTCGAAGCTTCCGGGCCGAAATCAACAGAGCATACACCATCTTTTCCGCTGGAAGATATCTTGTTTAGGTATCGTGAAGTACCTTGCTGACATAATACACCGGCTTCTGTGCGCCTTCTTCTTCTTGTATTAAGACGGAGGCCACTACTTCGGGCCCAGCCGAAAGATACAGGAAAAGTTCTTCACCGACTACTGGTTTGGTAAGCACGGGAGGTGTCCCCAAATATATTTTCAGCGCCTGAATGCTTCTTGAGAAGCTTCGTTCCACACGAAGTTCTGGGTCCGACGAATGGCTTTAAAAAATGGGAGGCACTTTTCGGCAGGTTTTGACATGAATCGGTTGAGGGCCGCTATTCTTCCAGCAAGTCACTGGACTTCCCTCATGGTCAGAGGTGGACTCATGTTAAGAATATCATCGATCTTCTCTGGATTGGCTTCTATACCTCTGTGGGTGACTAGGAAGCTGAGGAATTTCCCCCCAGTGACTCCAAAGGCACACTTTGTAGGATTTAACTTCATGTGATGATGGTGGAGGATATCAAAAGCTTCTTGGAGATCGACCTCGTGGTCTTGTGCTTCGACGCTTTTGACCAGCATGTCATCCACATATACTTCCATATTCCGACCAATCTGCTCTTTGAATATCTTGTTTACTAACCTCTGGTTTTGACCAGCAAGTGGCCCCGGCATTTTTCAAACCGAATGGCATGACCCTATAACAATTGAGGCCTTGTTCTGTGATAAATGCCATCTTCTCTTGGTCAGGCGGGTGCATGAGGATTTGGTTATACCCGGAGTAAGTATCCATGAATGTTAACAGCTCATGGCCGGATGTTGCATCAACGAGTTTATCAATCCGGGGCAAAGGAAAACTGTCTTTCAGACAGGCTTTATTGAGATCAGAAAAGTCTATACAGTTTCGCCATTTGTCGTTTGCCTTTTTTACCATTACAACATTGGATACCCAGTCTGGATAGCTCACCTCTCGGATGAAGTTAGCTGAACGTAATTTGTCAACTTCTGTCCGAACAACTGCCTGTCGTTCAGGAGCAAACAACTTTTCTTCTGGACGACCGGTTTGTGGGTCGGATCCACACTCAAGCGATGTACGATGACATCCGGGCTGATTCCTGGCATATCTGCAGCGGTCCAGGCGAATAGGTCTTGGTTTGCCCGTAGAAGGGCTAATAGAGATTCCTGAAATGCATTGGACAGGTTGGAACCAATTTGAACAGTTCTGGTGCTAACTTCACCGAGGGGGATCGTGAGTACATCTTCTTCGGGCCTACCTCGTAGGTTGCTCGCTTCATCCCTAAGGTCATCCAGTTCAAGTGGTAGGGCTTCCGTCTTCTTACCCTTTATTGCACTGAGATAACAGGATCTGGCGATTCATTGATCTCCTTTGATTTCGCCTACTCTATCTTCCGTGGGGAATTTGATTTTGAGATGATGGGTAGAGACAACTACTTGGAGTTTATTCAGCGTGGGTCGTCCGAGTATCATATTGTAGAAGGAGGGTTGTCGAACAATTAACAAAGTGGAGTGTACGGTCGTTGTTTGGGGTGTCGTCCCCGCAGTTACCGGGAGAGTTATGCTGCCTTCTGTAAAAACCAGTCCCCCTGAGAAGCCATAGAGTGGGGTGGAGACCAGCTCTAGATGTGTATCACCCAGTTGCATTTGTTGAAAGGCTTCATAAAAGAGGATGTCGGCTGAGCTCCCGTTGTCGACCAGGACTCGTCTTATCTCATGATTAGCCACAAGGAGTGAAATTACAACAGCGTCGTCGTGTGGAATCTGCACTCCTTCTAAGCCTTCGTCCGAAAAAGAAATGATCTCTCCGGTCTTAGGTCGTTTATGAGGTCCAGCGACAGAGGCTATCAACCTGGCATAAGACCTACTACGAGCATGTGACCCCCCACCAGCAGCAAGTCCTCCGTAAATGGTTTTGATAATCTTCACCACGGGGACCTCTGGTTTTTTCTAGCTAGGCTCCCTATAACTTGGCCCTGGGCTCTTCCGTACTGCCCTTGTAGGTCTGTTTCGCTCAAGAGGGCGTTCAGGGCTTCTACGCGATTGTTCATCAAATTTCTCCTGTCGTGGCCCGACGTATTCTTTTAGATGCCCCCGATTGATGAGGGCCTCGATCTGGTTTTTTGAGGCCTTACATTCTTCTGTGTCATGACCGAAGTTTCTGTGGAATCTACACCAAGTTTTTCGATCTGGGTTGAGGTTCGGCAGCCTTGGGGGCCATTGCAAGAGGTCCTTGTCATGAATCTGCATTAGAATGTTGGTCCTGGAGGCATTCAGTGGTGAGTAGCTGTGGATTTGCCCTGGAGTTCTGGCTCTGGTTCCGAAGGCTGCGAGATTTTGGGATCGATCCTCAAAAGGCCTGAGGGTTCTGGGTTTCTCATCGCGAAATGGCCGCTTAGTGGGCTCATGGCAGGGACTAGTGGGGCCTCTCTTCCTCCTTTCCGTGTCTTCTTCGCGTTCTCTTCGGAATGCCTGATCATCTTCTACCAGTATGTATTTTTCGGCTCGTGCCAAGACTTCATTCATATCCATAGGCGGACGTCTAATGAGTTTTGAACTGAAGAATCCGGATCTCAATCCACTTTTAAATGCCAAGAGCTGAACACTGGGATTAAGGTCTGGGATCTCCCAAGCTGCAATGTTGAATCTGGAAATATAGGCGCGAAGCTTCTCTCTTTTGGACTAGACAATATTAAACAGAGACTCCGAAGTTTTCTTGGGTCCTTTGCTGCTGATGAAATGTGAGGCGAAAGCATAGCTTAGGTCTTTGAAGGTGCGGATACCTCATGGTTTCAAGCGGGAATACCACGTCCCAGCCGCTTTCTCAAGAGTTAATGGGAATGCCCTGCACATCACAGGGTCTGAATATCTATGGAGGGTTATTGTGGTTCGGTAGTGCTGGAGATGGTCCAGGGGATCGGTGGATCCATCGTAAGGTTTGATTTGTGGCATCCGAAAATTTAATGGGAGGGGGCCGTCAAGGACTTCTTGTGTGAAAGGTGGGTCCTGTACATCGAGATCATCGCTAATACTGTGGCCGCGTTCTTTAAATGCCTCATTGATTCGTCCCTCTATGTCCTCGATCCGTTTACCAAACCCTTCGCTGTTCTTTGACACGGGACTTTCTCCGAACTTGGCTGGGGGAGGTGAGTGGGTCGCCGAACAGACATCCGCTGGTGGGCGACGGTCAGTGGAGCCGTTGTGACCTGGTTCCTGCGACAGGAGTGGCACAGTCTGCTGAGTCTCCTGCGAACTTCAGCCTCCAGATCGGCCACTAGATGTGCGAGCTCTGCGAATTGAGCTTGGAGCGTGCCTTCATTCGGGTGAACCTCGGGTTCGGCTGAGGAACTTGCTCCCGACCGCTGTCCCGACCGTAGCATGCAAGCGCCTAGATCCCTAGCGGGTGTTTTTGGGGGCATGCTAACAGATGAGTTCTTTAGACTTCTTCGCTGTTACTGTCAGCGAGAGATGTGGTTTCCCACAGACGGCACCAATCTGTTGATGCCAAATATGTGCTTTGCTGAGCTGGAGGTTGGACTGCAGAATTACCTGCACAGGAAAAGAGAGAGTAGCTATAGGGTCGACGGAGGGAATGCCTCCGAGGATGCTCTGATGCTTAAGTTAGGGTAAGCTCAAACGTATCTTTTTATAACTGAAAAACGAATCTCCCTTATGGACTGATTACCAAGTCCTTTTTATAGAGTTTTTGAGGCGGTAGTAGGCCTAGGGCAGCTGCGATACGATACCCCAACTAGGTTGGGTAATGATGCCTATGAGGCCCAGCTAGGTGCCTGAGAGCCGTTCACTAGGACTTCTTCCTTGCTGGCTTAATCAGAAGCCGTCTATGCGTTAAGACGGTTTTTATGACCTGACATCCCAACTTGGTTGGGTAATGATGGTCCGGAGGGCGGTGGTGACGTGGAGGC